>CAIGRM010187039.1:0-10183 GCA_903798335.1 Fraxinus albicans
AAATATATTCAAATTCACGAAATTCATTAGAATTTATAATATTTTAAAATCCACCAAAATCTTAGTCGAGGACACTCCCGTTATTTTAATAATTTATAAAAGGTTGAACTACTCCTCTTAATAAGTTTAGATTTTAAAATAAAATCTCAAATGTTAATAGATGAATACCTATCGGAATTTAGCTCTTGTTTGGGCATAATAATATTTTGAAGAATGCATGGTTAAAAAATAAGAAATTTTTTAAATTTGCGTGTAATATTATTTTATTAAAAAATATATGATAAAAAAAATAAGAAAGAGAAAAAAATATATTTTGGAGAATGGAGCGGTTCAATTTCATAAATTTTGAAGGATGTGCATGAACAAAAAAATTTTATTGGAAATATTCATCTAATGAATTCCTTGGGAACTTCAATAGTAAATGGAATACATTGCAATGGGTACTGTTGGTTTGGGTGAATTCAATAATACACACTTGTTGGCATCTCAATTTTTTTTTTCTCCTTTCAGGGTGTATTTGAAAGAGAATCCAATACTTTTTTATCGTGAATTAATTGAACTAGTTTTTCACTATTCAAGAATTCTTGTTTGGAATGTTTCCTCCCTCCAATATTTGATAAATATATTCATTTTAAATTTATGCGGTCCAAAAAAATATATTTTGGAGAATGGAGCGGTTCAAATTTTTTGTTCATGCACATCCTTAGCGTCGGTTTGTTTTGAATTAAAATTCAATTAAAATCTAAAGTTAAAGTCAACAATTAATTTTAACCACACATTTAATGGGATCCACAACTTTTCAACTATAAATTTCATCAAATTTTATCAAAATCTTCTCATGAAAATGACACGATAAAAATGTGTGTAATCTGGTAGGGGTCTGTACTTGTAGCAGGGTTCATGATAAAAATGACACGATATTATGAAAAGTATTCGAATTTTGATACAAAAATTATTCAAGAAAGTGATTAGTACGTGAAATTTAACTAAAATCTTCTGCGTTTATGGATAAAAAAATAAAAAAAAAATTATTAATGTGATGAAAAATATTATTTTATTAAAGAATGTGTGGTTAAAAATGAATTTTGAAAGAATGTCTTTTGTAAAATTGACCTTTTAACTTGAAATAACCATAAGTATAGTCTAATATTGATGTATAATAATGTACAGAAACGAATCACAATCTCGTGCAATTGAACTTTAACTATTTTTAAAGATAATGTCGTGCAATTTTTTTTTTTTTTTTTTTTAAATCAGCCGTCCAATAGCAAATTCTTGGCTCTGTCCCGGATGATAGATGCATTGAATTTGTTCTATTAGTAAGATACTAAGATGCAATTATACAAACATTTTTGACCTTCTGGGTGTACCTGGGGGAGGCCCATGTGAGGGGGCCGGTAGTGGGGTTGTACAACCCCCCGGTACGAATAGTGCAGTCCATTTCGCTACTGAAACACTATATATAACAAACACAAGGCCACCGCCAGCGTCTTCAAAGCAAAATGTTAAAACTTCAATCTCTCTTCTTCCTTTTCCTCCTCTTCTTCCCTCAGTTTTTCAATGCTGAAGTGGCTACCGCCAGCGTCTACAACCCTCCATATACACGTAAGTACTTTTTCGCGTAGTCTGTCTGTCTAGCTAGTAATTATGCAGCCACTCTGTGTTATATATTTAATACTGTGTAAATATGCAGCCACTCTGTGTTATGGAGACAACGCCTGGAAGTTTCCCACGAACGACCTGTTCGCAGCCGCCGGAGAGGGAATATGGGATAACGGCGCAGCCTGCGGACGACAGTACTTGGTGAAATGTATCGGTGCCGCCGTTCCCAATACTTGCATTCCGGGCCAGACGATTCAAGTCACTATAGTTGATCAGGCCCAAACTTCAGTTTCTCGGCCAGCCCGAGGAGGAGTCGCCATAGTTTTATCAAAGATAGCTTTTGGGACCATCGCAAATCCGCCTGCAACCTTCATGATCATTGACATTCAACCGTGAGTATTTAGATACAAACGGATATATGTCTATTCATTGCCTACTAAAATTCTTTTTTCTCAAATTATTAATTAAAAAATTATTTTGTTGATTACAAACTGATTTTTAAAGGTTTTTGTATTTTGCAGGGTCTGAGGCGAATATTGAAAATTCATTCCCAGATTGTTATTAAAATAATAGATCTCTCTATTTGTAATAGTCCATATTTAAAATATATCAAAAATGATTAATCGATTTGGTTGTTTTGTTTTGATTAAGTTTAATGTGAATTATGTAATTATATTGTTACAACATTATTAAATTGAATAGTACAATAAAAATTGTATTTTCTATGATAGTTACTGACAAATACTCAACATGCGATGATGTGAAGAGCTAATTCCTTTGATAAAACAAAATGGATGGTCTAGTCAAATTAGACTGGACAGACAATTGGATTTTTTTGTCTGACTTTCCTTATCCGTCTATTTCATTTGTGAGTTTTTTTCTTCATTTGTGAAGTCGTGTGGGGACCAAAAAGGGCTATACGGACATTTCTCTCTTGCTACAATTGTTGACTGAGGGAGTGATGAAAGTGATGGATTGTGGGCTGCCGGCGCTGAGGCAGTAGCTTGGGTTTCGGGATTTACAGGGGTAGGATTTCGGGGTCGACGGAGGTCGCGGCGGCGGTGGGTGTTTGTTGCACACAATATCCATGTAGATATAGTATATACATCTGTATACACAACATTTTCTTTATTCCTTTAGTTTGTCTTTGAATTTTTTTTTGTTGGATCCAAGATTCACTGAAAGGAGAAAAGGGTTCTTAATTATAGTGAAGATTCATACAAATTTTGTGGGTTTAATTTCTTCTGTTAATTTTTGCAACAAATTAATGGTTTTCCTTCTTGATATCTAGAGAGAGAAAGATAGAGATCAAAGAAGATAGTTGGAAAAGGTTGATTCTTCAGCTTGCAAAGAACCTTCCCCCCCCTCTGTTTTTAACTTTTACCTTCCATCTTACTATTGGCATTTGATTTATCGTAGGAAATGGAAGCATCGATAGCGGACAAAATGGAACCATTGTGACTTCTATTGGTGGTAAAAATGGTCAACCTAATCAGGTAAAATTTCTAAATACTAACTTTTATAGAAAAAAATTTCCTCACTGTGAAGTCAAAAAATTCCTTAGTGCATTTCAGCTCGTTTCTACTAAAGAATACATTATAGAAGTTGACATACCTAGCAATTCTTTTTGGGCTGGTAATCACAGTAAGCGGACAACTGGCTTTGACATGGCTCCAAAATATACTGCTCCATTGCTTCGAGGCTCAGGTTTCACCTTTAGTCCTCAGCTATATGCCTAGCTAACAATTTGTTTTATCACATATGTGGTACAACATTTAGCATTAATTATGTTCTGATTTGTGCTTCTGTCTCTTGTGAATTGTCGCCGGAGATCTCTGTTAGTGTCTCGTTCTGTATATATCTCTTTATGTACATCATCTATGTATTAATGTGAACTATATTCACATGTATGTGTTGCTATTGCTCCGTACTTGTTTCATAGTGAAGAGATCTTCAACTTTGTAGTGGCTGCTACTGTGAATATATGGCGAATTTTATTTAAAAGTGTTGTTTGTTCTTTAAAATTTCATTCCATGTGTTTGGAGTGAAGGTTGTTGCTGTCAATTTCCAAAGACAATAATCTTTTTAGTTGAATCTGAGAGTATTTTCCTCTTTTTCCTATGTTATTTTTGAAATGCCTGTGCAATTGATCTTAACGTAATGTTAAATTAAAGTTGTAATCTTGGCGAGAAAACCTAAGCGAATGAAGTAGAACTAGCACTTTCCGTAGTTGTTTTGATAATAATCATGTTGGGGTGTATATCTATTGCACGCTACCAATTATCTGGTCTCAGACCAGTCTGTAATCTCTAATATTTCATCAGAAACTTGATAATTCTGTGTAGTTGTACAAAAAACTGTGGAAAAAGTTATTTTGTTTTATGTTTTGAAGTAATCGTTCATGTGGCAGGTGAATTATGTCAATTTGAGGCGATTATACTGTAAAGAAAGTAATTGGGTGGTGCCCAGATGAGAAGAACTGATGTTATTGTCAGTGGAAGGAGGAGGATTTTGTTGGGAATATTATATAGATTATTGTTGGTTGCCTGCAGTCAATTATCATCTCACATGTAGCTCATTTTTCTTTTTTAATTAGAATTTCGTCTATCTTTGCTAAATCAGGCTATAATAAGTATGGCCAGCTTGGTAGAGGTATTACCAGTGAAGGCCTTCGGTGGGCTCGTGTAATTAATGGGTATGCTAGGTTCCTTGATGAAGCCCCAGAGCTTGTGAAGATTATCCAAGTGTCATGCGGAGAGGACCACTCAGCAGCCATGTCGGAGGAATGCGAGATGTAAGCATTCCAGAGGACCTTTTTTGGACGCAAGTCATTTTGTTGAGCATGAGAATAGTGATTATTGGCATGATGTGAGTTAAGTTAAGTTAGGTTGGATAGAATTTACGTTGGGAATTGGAATTTAGAATTCCACAACCTTGAGTTGCCTTCTTGTTGCATTAGAAGGAAAAAAGAAATATAGGAAAGTGTTGCATAAATGTGGATATATTTTGCCTGATTTTCTTTGAATTGTAGCACAATCGTATAGGTTACAAGTTAGATGCTCTTGAAACATGCTCTTCTCACGCAGCATTAAATATTATTGTAGATAGACATTGCCAAAGTGAATGTAAATCTTTGCATTTTTGCCTTGAAACATGCTCTTCTCACTACAGTCAGTTATCATCTCACGTGTTGTTCATTTTTCTTTTTCAAATTTCATATTCCAGGTTATTCGTCCAAGTTTCTTGTGGGGGTGTTCATGTGGTTGCTCTGTTAGAAGATGGCTTGCTACCAGCATGGGGTAATGTTTTCTAGATTCTTAAACACGATTAACTTGCTAAATATTCTTGATTGCTCTATACATCTGAGGTATACATCTTCTATGGTTTCTAGACGCTTGATTGCTACAAGCATGGGGTAATGATTTGTACGTGTATGCATAAATGCATGGTAGTGTTTTGTACCTTTCATCTTTGTCAATGTTAATTTCTGTATCTTAACAAAACTACAACTGTATGAATCAAAATGTAATTGTTCAACATTTGGGTGTTTTACATCTTATTAATTAGAATTTCGTCAATCTTCGCTAAATCAAGCTATAATTAGTATGGCAAGCTTGGTCTCTGTATTACCAGTGAAGGCCTTCAGTGGGCTTGTGTAATTAATGGGTATGCTAGGTTCCTTGATGAAGCCCCTGAGCTTGTGAAGATTATCCAAGTGTAATGCGGAGAGGACCACTCAGCAGCATGTTGGAGGAAGGCGAGGTGATAGTGTTCCAGAGGACCTTTTTTGAACGCAAGTCATTTTGTTGAGCATGAGAATAGTGATTATTGGCATGATGTGAGGGAAGTTATTACAAGTTGGATAGAAGTTACATTGGGAATCGGGATTTATAATTCCACAACCTTGAGTTGCCTTGTTGCATTTGAAGAAAAAAAGTGATATAGTAAAGTGTTGCATAAATGTGGATATATCTAACCTGATTTTCTTTGAACTGTAGCACAATCGTATAGGTTACAAGTTGGATACTCTTGAAACGTGCCCTTCTCACGCAGCATTAAATATTATTGTAGATAGACATGGCCAAAGTGAATATAAATCTTTGGTTAAGAGTTTTTGCCTTGGGTAATCTCTCTTGATCTTTTGAAATGATTTTGTTTTAATTTATTTCACAGCTATACTTGGGGACTTGGAAGCATGGGCCAACTTGGGCATTGTTCACTTCAATCCAGTGACAAGGAACTGTTGCCTAGGCGTGTAGTTTCCCTTGACGGAGATGTTTATTAAGGTTGTTGCATGTGGCGGGTTGCACACGTGTGCCGTGACTAATAAAGGGGCCTTGTATGCTTGGGGTGGAGGCCATCCTGGGCAGCTAGGACTTGAACCCCAAACTGGAATTTTTTCTTGTACTCCAAACGAATCTGAAGTGATGCTTCACAATATAGCTGTTTTGGTGATCCTGACTGGTGTGCGACTGGTTGCCTGTGGACATTGTCACACTCATTTCTACTAAAGATGGAAGAATTCATGGATGGGGTTACAATAGTTATGGTCAGGCAGCTAATGAGGAATCAACATATGCTTGATATCCTTCCCCAGTTGATTGGTATGATATGGAATCTCCATTTTTTCAAGCATTTTCTGAGCAAGTGAATGTTTGGCTAAACACTAAAAAAGTAAATGTAATTGAAGAAAAGTAAATAAAAACTCTAAAACGGATTTGGAATTTTTTTTTTTTTTTTTTTTTACTTGAAAGTAATTTTTAAGCTTGTGAATACGTGTGACTAAGCTTAAACAACTACATTTTTCAGGCTTAGCCAAACAACATGCAAGCTGAAGTGCTAAACCAATTGTAAAGCAAAGAATGTTACCACTTGTTTGAGCCCCATTTTTTCATAAATACATTTTCTCAAAACTCATTTTCAATAACACAATTTTCAATAAAATAATTTTACACGTAAACCCAAACCTTTTCCTTACTTTTTAACCAAACATTATTAATTCTGCTGCAAAATCAAATTATATGTCAGCCGGTTAGATATCACTACCTATTGTTTTCAAAGGTTCAAATGGTGTTGCTGCTGGTGTTACGGCTTGACATTCCCAGGTATGAGTTTCATTTCATCCGTCATTATTTTCTTGCACAGTATCATGCTTCATGCTTCAGATGAAGTCTATAATCTGTTGTTAACATCCAAGGAAGAGTTCTCCTTTTCTTTCTTAAAAATCAGCTCAGTTTTTAAAATATGATAAAGACTATTAACACAAAACAATAAAATTACTAAATCAGATGTTGGTGCACCTTGTGGACTATTTTTGATTCTTATGGCTATCTTTTGACATTGTCTGCTTGCAAATTCACAAGTGCTGTCCCACAATTCAATGTTTCCTACCATGTCACTCTTCTTCTTCTTCTTTTTTTTTTTTTATCTCTTGCAGTGCCATGCAGCATGGATTAACGGGTTGAAAGCTGCTATAAGGGATCCAGATCAAAATGAATTGCTATGAGTATTCAGATTTGATTCTCTGCTTTTAATTTTCAGTACCACCCTCAGTTTATATTAGTAACTCTTTGTATCACAGATATAGTAAACTCTTAATTATAGTAAACTTCATTTTACTAACCTCATTTAATGCCCATATCTTTTCTCAATCTTTAATATTTAACACGCTAATATTACCTTCAAAACGATACAACCCGTGCATTGCAGGTGAAAAAACTAGTATAAATATACAAGTAAACTATTTATAAATAGTCAAATTTTTTATGTACACGCCTTTTTTCAAGGAAAAAAAATACATGATTACTAATTTTTAAAGATATACTCTTAAATTTGACAAATTTGTCCATCATCAGCACCACCCAAAACGCATTGTCGTTTTAGATCCACAATCTACCACCACTGTAGATTCACATCCTTTCTCTATCTAACCATCGCATACACCACCGTGCACACAACAACGAACAACAGTGCGGCACCAATCTTGTAGCGACAACGCAGTGGTGATGGTCACTGCTGTGTGTGTGCATACGCAAGTGTGCTACCATAGTTGACTTGTGGAATGAAGTTGCAGTCACAGGAGATTGAACCTTTGGGTTTAGGGAAATGAATTCGGGTTAGGTTGGTGGGTTGTGGTGTGGAATCGGGTGGAGTGGGTGGGGTATACCTAATTTTTGAAAGAATAACTTTATTGTCTGATTATTGAAATGTCTGATTATTGAAATGGAAAGTTAAAAGTTAAGGTTTGGGGTTATTTTCTCTTTTTTGAATCTATAAATATTATTTGCTTTTTAGGAATGTCAAAAAAATTCATTCAACCCGATATTCGCGGCCCCGTCCCAAATGGGAGGGAATTACCTGTCTAACTGAGTAAATGAAATGAGGATGGGGATGAGAAATATAGTCCCCGACCAGCTACCCACCCTGTTTAAAATCAATTTCAAATTCAAATTTTTTATCAAAAAATAAAATATTTATCATCATTTTTAAAGAGAATATAAATTGTTCTTAACAAATTGAAAAAAAAATAAAAATAATATTTACTAATTAAAGACATAAATGGGGTAGGTCCCCTACCTCGCCTAGCCTCGCCCCGCCACGCCACGCTTCGATCCCCCTCTCGTCCCTCGTTAACCAGGTATAGAGACGGGATAAAGTAACAAAAATACTCAACGGGATAGGGATGAGAATGACTGACCTGTCTTATATCTACCTCGTTGTCATCCCTATCGCTTATCTATCATTCATTTTTATCTATTTATAATTTAAAATATGTACAATCACTTCCCAAATAATGGAATTGTGTGACATGAATCTTCTAGGAATTATAATTTGTGCCTTTGTGGACAAATAATGTTTGTTTTCCATTAAAGATTATTATCAATCTATTTGGCAGGTGATGTTCTATAAATTTGTAATAATCAAATGCATAAATTTATTCGATCTTTGTTGTACCTAGCACCAATCTATATGACCGTAATATTTAATGGGCCATATACTTTATTCAGAAATGATCTAATGAGCACCGGTACTCATTAGATTATTTCTGTACTTTATTAAAATCATTATCATGTTTATGAATGCACGAATGTTATTTCAAGCATCTTTTTCTCTAACTTACTTGAGAAGTAAAATAGAAAACTATTATTTTGTTGCCAACCATTTTCACAAGTCAAAAAACCTCCAGAATATGTATAAAGTCCGACGTCCACGGTGGCGCACTCCAAGACGACCTTCGCATTACCCGTCGGCCCTTCCTTGGCTGCTAGTATTCAACACTTCACTTGGGCAGCCCCTTCCAAGATTCAAACCCAAGACGTGGGGCAGGCTCTGATATCAANGATTCAAACCCAAGACGTGGGGCAGACTCTGATATCAATTGGTGGGGACCCAACCATCTTTTCCAAAAGCCCAGGCTTGTGGGATTGGAATCCCGCATCTTTTAGGTGTATTTAAATAAGTACGATAAATTAAAAATCTAAATAACTAAATTTGTTTATGTTATAAGCCATTTATAAATAAGGTTAATTTTACTAAAGTCCACTCTATTTTATACTTTCGTATTAACTACTGAATTTTAATTTGTTTCATCATCATGACTGAACGTCACAAAATGTTTCATTTAGGTCAACGTCTCAGGTTGAAATTCATTATTTATTCGATCTGGCGTTCAATTTTCAATTGGCCATTCTACTTATCCACAAAAATTCCTAACGATTTAATGACTTGGAATATACATATATGATTTTTGTTTCATCATTATTTTTTAAAGAAAAATTACGAGAGAATTCCAAAAATAATTGTCTTCGAAAGCTACTTTTTTGCTTGCCAAAACTTGAATGCATTTGAAATAATTAATCTCAAAAGTTTCCATGAAATGTGTTAATATCAAGTGGAGTTCCGTGAGCAAGCCATATATTACAACATAGAATTCTTGCATAATTCCATTTTCGGCTCCAAAACTATTGATGGGGCACTTAGATGCACAATGTTAAAAGGCAAAATTTCTTAAAGAGCACATAAGATGGATCATGGAGAAGATAAATGACACATTAATTTGATTTTATTATAGGTTTTTATAGCCGCCCAATTTGATTTTATTTCATTATCGCCATCCAATTTCATATAACTTTTCACCATAGCCACCCATTTTCATATGATATTTCACTATGGTCACTCAACTTCTTTTCACCAATTTTAAAAGGGGTAAAATTGTAATTTTGCATTATATATAAAACAAATTTTTAAAATTAAAATAAAAACTTATTTAAAAAATAAAATCAAATAAAAACTTATTAAAAAAAGTTACTTAGAAAAATTAAATTAAATTAAAAAGATATTTAAAAAAATTACTTAGAAAATAAAATAAAATAAAAATTCATTTAAAAAAAGACATTCTTAAAAAATAAAATAAAATAAAAACTTATTTAAAAAAACTTTTTTAAAAGTAAAATAAAAACTTATTGTAAAATATATGTTATTAAAATTTTAAACAAAAACTTTTATTTTTGTTTATTTTTTAATTTATTTTATATATAATACAAAATTACCTTTTTACCCCAAATCGTCAACGCCCTCGAAA
>CAIGRM010187056.1:0-10176 GCA_903798335.1 Fraxinus albicans
TGTTTGGGTCATATTAATCTTACTGCCACTATGTCCATGTTTGAATGTACTACTCAATATAGTTACAAAGTATAATTAACAATTTAAGATTTGGGTACATGGACTGGTGTTATATTTTAGCATATCTTTCTTTTTAATGCATAGTTTTTATGCAATCATTAATTCGGGAGCGTGGACTGGTGCTCCATCCATATTACATTCAAATCCAATCAATTCTGGGTAGGAAATCTGTATTAAATTCATTATGAACATGATTTACAATGCAGGAAAAAAACAAAATACAAATGTTGGAATTGCGTTAACTAAAATACACCTGCATTTCTTAAAACAAGACATGGTTCATTTATAACTCGAATATGCATTAACTTGGTTTAATGAATTTGACATCTCAAACGCATACTTATTGTATTTGACACATGAAATGAACAATTTCAAGCTAAGGTCGTCCAATTAAGGTAAAATAGGTCATAAATCTTTGTCAAAACTATCATGGTAAGGAGGTCAAATGAAGTACACATATTGTACTGGATTTTCTCACCAAATCTTAAAACGTGGAGAAAATAAATGAAAGAACAAGAAACACCCATGATAATGTTATCTGTTTGACTAGATTTTTAATTTAACTTTTCTTATTGTTCTCACACATCTAAGAAATTTATACCCAGAAAATTATAATTTTTCATTAAACATGCACGTGTTATAAAATATTATGACTTCATACACGAAGAATAATAACATTTACATCCTCTTCTTTAACTTCAACTACGTGTATACTTTCATCCATCTTATCTACCTCAGTCACGTGTTCTTTATATTTTACTTGGAAGGTTCATTTAGTGCCTTAAAAACATCTTGAAAAAATTGACATTTTTTAGCATCTCATATGGAGGTGATATATCAGGCTTAATCGTTTAAGGAACATGTCATCGATACTTTAATGTTCTTACAAATGAAAAATCCACAAAAAACTCATTGACCAGACTCTAATATGTTGCCCTTTATTTCTTTAAACCGAAAGGAATGACCTCGTAATAATAGATCCCTATGTTGGTCGCGTATAAAGTAATTTTCTTTCCGCTTCATTCATTCATATTTGGTGGTAGCTTGAAAAGGCATCAAGGAAGATGTATATCCAAAGACTCGTGGTGAAGTCCATGAAATGGCCGATCTTAGTTTAGCCGCTACTGTTCGTGAGATTCGACAAGTGTACAGATCGTGAGAAGTATAAAGTTGATTTATCATGTCTGAATATCGTCCCACAGAGACTATTATATACGATAAATTTTTTAATTAACCTAACTTCAATTTAATTAAAATGGTAACTAATTATTAAATCAATTTCTGTTATAAAGAAAGTTCTAATAAATTAAATAACAAAATCAAATCAACACGATAGATAAGATTATGCGATTAAGTGTTTCACTTAATTTATTTAACATACATATAATTCCAATTCATTCAACTATTTTTCATACGTACCAACGATCAAATTAACCTAATGTAGTTAGCGATTTCTCTCGAGCAACACTAATTCTATTCGTATGCCGAAACTTATTATATCTCTATATAAATTTACACACATATGGACGCATTAATCTATAGGACTTGAACATAGATTGCATAGACTATAATTATCTCTCGATCTCTTATAATATCTATGTTAATTATTGCACGATCTAGAATCATATGTCACCTCTTAGTCTCATTATTATTCATAAAAGGGACCCAAACTCTCGATTAAAATTCACCATAAATTCCTTGACCACCACCGTATATATTTTGTGCGGTTTGGTGTATAGTTTTGTCCAAGCTAATCCTGTTTTGACCACAGGAATACCGCAATTTCGTGAACATTCCAAATTGACTTCCCTCTCTGGTAGAGGAACCCATCTATTAAAGATGCTTGATCGTTGTTTGGCCTCTTCCGATATATATTTCATATGGGAGTGGTTTGGACCAAGCTTGCTTTCTCGTATTAGAAGACCCGATTGTCCCTTTTCCTTTTCTTGTAGATGATGCTTTTAGGGGCATTGTTGATATGTAGTTATCCTGCACAAGTAAAACCACACATTAGACACATGTTCTTTTGAAATTTAGCAAAAGAGAGAACATGTTTGTCAAACTAAGGAAATGCAATGTCTTATGTCATGTATATTCAACAGGATTCCTCCTCATGATGTGGGTGTCCAATGATGGTAATAGGTCCAAGCAACTAAAGGGATGGGAGGCATAATTGTGATTGAGGATTTTCATCAAACACGTTGAGTACAATGTATACCAAAATATAAAAGGACCAAACTTTCTTTTGTCATTTATTACCCATATGTTAAATCGTATATTTTCCAACTAATCACAATATATAATCATTCCAACTAATCACAATATATAATCCAAAGTTTCATACCCATACCTTAATTTCTATTAGCACACAAGAGAATAGCAAGAAAACTTGAAGAATGTAACTTTCACAAAAATTAGGTTACCTTTTGGAGATTTCAAGAACAATGTTGAGAATGGAAAATCAAGGTGCACTTTTAATTTGATGCCTCAAACAATGGAATTGATGAAAGGTTTGAAGTTGAAAGAGAAATTGTTGGAGGAGAAGGGTATTGAAAAAGGGAAAAGAATTAAAGTGGTATGAATATGGGAAGTGTTCTCACGTTTTTTTTTTATACTTTTTTTTTAGAGACAAAATGAAGTGAAAAAAATAAAAATAAGAAAAATCATAGAGGATTTGTCGACCATGGTCGAATGCGGTTTGTAAAGCCGCGGTCTACCGCGGCAAAATAGTGACACCTCTCGACGCGGATTTGCAAACCGAGATTGACCGCGGTCAAAATTTTTTTTTTTTTTTGGATGCATGTAAAAATTTATGAACATCTAAGTATACGATGCATGATTAAAATAAATAAAGTAAAATTAAGGTCAAGAAAATGGGTTGCCTCCCGTTAAGCGCTCAATTTATCGTCTTGAGCTCGACTGCAGTGGTGATTATGCTGGTTCACCTAATAGGATGGAGGACTTTTCTTTCGATAATTCTCCTTCCAAATACCGCTTCAACTTTTGACCGTTACTTTGAAATTACCATTTTCTAGATGTTGTAGCTCAATTGTGCCATAAGGATATACTTTTACCACCGTAAAAGGTCCAGACAATCGAGATTTTAATTTTTCAGAGAAGAGCCTTAGTTGAGAATTATAGAGTAGCACTTTCTCTCCCATTCGAAATTCTTCTCCTTGAATGAATTTGTCATGCCATCGCTTGGTTCGTTTCTTATAGATGCGGGCATTTTCATAGGCATCATTCCTGAACTCATCCATCTCATTGAACTGTAGAAGTCTTTTTCCTCCAACTTGTTTATCAAAATTTAGTTTCTTCACTACCCAGTATGCTTTATGTTCCAACTCCACATGCAAGTGACAAACTTTTCCATGCACCAGTCGATATGGGGACATTCCAATAGGTGTTTTAAACATTGTTCTGTATGCTCAGATAGCGTCATCTAACTTCTTTGCCAAATCTTTTCTTAATGCATTAACTGTCATTTCTAAAATCCGTTTGATCTCCCGGTTGGAGATTTCCACTTGACCACTTGTTTGTAGGAGATACATTGTAGCAATGCGATGCTTCATTCCATATTTCGATAAAACTGAGTCCAACATCCTATATCATCCATCTCATTGAGTTGTAGAATTATTTTTCCTCCAACTTGTTACATATCAAAGTTTAGTTTCTTCCGTGCCCAATATGCTTTGTGCTCCAACTCCACAAGTGACAAGCTTTTCCATACACTAATCAATATGGGGACTTCCAATAGGTGTTTCAAATGCTATTCTCTATGCTTAGAGAGCGTCATCTAACTTATTTGCCCAATCTTTTCTTAATGCATTAACCGTTGCCTCTAAGATCCGTTTGATCTCCCGGTTGAATGGATGTGGAGGTAAATTGAATGGTAAATAGCAATACACAAACATCAAAAAGGTATAAAAATAACTTTATTTGTTCAGGATCAAAATACAAATGTACGCACACATATATCATGTAGTACGACAAATGTAATGTATCTTGTGTGCGAAATTAATGTTATAAAATTTAGACTGAAAAAATGATAAATCTAATTCTTATAATATCGAAGAAAAAAGATTTAATAAAAAATTGCCCTTAGGTAGTCACGTAACTTTGTGCTCTCTCTCTCTCTCTCTCTCTCTCTCTCTCTCTCTGTTGATTCTATACAATTCATCATTTTTGCCGCACATAACTCAACATATTCGAATTAGTTTCATAAACTATGTTGTATTTAATTTGGTCGACTTTGTCCTTGTATGTTTAGATATTGAAGCGTGTCAATGTAATAGTTGGTGGTTTATTGAATGAATATTATATAATTTGGAATTATTTAAATTATTGTTGTCCAATATTGGTATATTTAGGAATTAAATATTATTTTTTATATATTTTTATCAAGAATCATTTCTCTGTTCTCGTGAGATGAGTTTTTATTGTTAATTCTTGGCACTCAATGTGACCCAAAGGATTTCAATTATGTTCATTTTGTCTTACGCTTCCGCTTACGTCACATTGCTCATGTGGCTGACGGCTTTGGTGAGATGACTTTTATAATAACATAGAGAACATCTATTCTACATCAGATTTTGGTTTTAGAACACTCATTTTGATTTTAGAAGTCTCAATATAACTATTGCCAGTTTAATGTAGATTTTTGAGCTATTGTCATTTAGAAGTCTCACCATCAAAAAGTCACAAAATTCATTATTAAATCAATTAAAACATATATGGTCAGTGACTTAGCCCGTGTTTAATTTTATTGGAAATCAGAATTTCGGTAAATATTTTTAGAAATTGATGAAATGGATGGTTGAAAAATTGATAAAAATTATTAATTCCATAAAATGTGCGATTAGTTCTGTCTCAATTTGTATTTTATAATGTCATTAGGAAAACACAATTTGGATCAGTTTTTGACCCTTACTTTAAAGAAATTCTATAATCAAACAAAGAAGCAAGAATAAAAAAAAAAATGTTGGCTTCATTAATGAAAACTGTAATTAAATTCTTAAAACTCGATCAAAGGTAAGTATCCTCCCAGATAACCTCCATAACCCATTTTCCATCGATCAATTGATATAATCCTTCTTGTTTTACACTCCAAAAGCACCCAACTTCAGCACATTCCTGACAATCACTAGTAATATTAATATGAAAACGAAAATCGTAATCAAAACTTTTGGTAACCATTGTGGCGAAAATAAGGGGATCTTGGTTCCCTGAGTCAGCACTTAACTGGCCAACACCTCCATGTGGTGATACATCAATATTTGGAATCCAATGGCCTTGAACATGGCATTTGAGAGTTAGTGGATTATCTAAATCATTAATGATGTTTATATTAACTTTTTTTGAATATACTATCGGGTTGTATGCTATGAGAAACAGGAGAAGTATAGGGAACTGGAATTTGAAGAAATTCATGTTTTCTTGTAACGGTGGACTTATGGATTTCCCTAAACGAGCTATATATAGGATTTATGGTAACATTTAATTACTATTATTATTATTTATTTATTTTTGAATTTATAACAGTCTTATTTATTGATGTTATTAATTTGACTAGTACGGTTATAATTTTATCCATGCTTCTTATCACACTATTATTTTGGGATGTATCATATATCATTTTCTGTATTGTGTAATCTTATTTACCCATTTATAAGTTTGATTTGTGTTATTGTTATAGGGGGAGCGTTTAATGGACAAAGGTACTCGACAAAAAAGATTTGTGTTACTGAAATAATTTTATTAATGAATTAAAGTTTTAGGTTTTTTTTTTGGCACCCTATTGGAACATATTAAGAAAGAGAGACATGAACAAAATTTATTAAAATTGTATCAAACATGTAAATATAGGATATGTGGTGTTGTATAATTTTATCTGATAATGATATAAACTCTATTTATGATATTACTATAATTCTATTTGTCTTTCTTAATATTTCCCCAACGATAATGCATATTTCTGATTTGTGTTTTTATTTTTCTAACTAAATTTGCTAACTAAATAATTTAGCTCAAACCCAGAATATGATTTTTCTATTTCGAATTTCAGCCCAAGTATAAGCTCAACCTAATCAAATTAACCTATGTTTTATCCAAATCTCTCGTTATACCGTAGTGTCATTTCTTTCATTATGGAGAAATCAAATAGCTCAGTTGCGCTTCTCTTCATTATTGTGAGCACGCTACCTTTCACTTCCTATGATTTTAATAATAAAATCTATGAAGAACTCAACAAAGAGAGGCGCAAAAGATATCGCAGGATTGGATTACGTTATCTTGTAAGAGCTAAGATTGAACATGTCATTAGTGGAATTAATGTAGTATTATTGTAAATATTAAAAAAATTCCTTTAGTGAATACATATGTTGACTTACCATTCTTACCGTAGACATGATGTCTAGTCTAGTGTGAGATAGGTACATCAATTTTCCAACTAGTCATTATATATATCCTTGGCTGAATTTCCATTGTGTTCATTTTTGTCCCTATACCAATAGGTATGTCTCATGGTTTGCATCCAAGCATGCTTGTTTCGATCAGAAGATCATGAATATATTTTCATTGTGACGTACAAATACCCCTTTTCAATCTTGCCACTTTAATCCCTAAGAAATATCGCATTTGTTACAGGTCTTTCACTTGAAATTTAGTAGCCAAACTTATCTTGAGTTTTTCCATCTCAATTGTATTGTCTCCCATTATAATTAGATCATCTACGTATACAATTAAAATGGTCTTCTTTCCATTTTTTGATTGTTCGAAGAACTTGGTATGATCTGATTGTCCTTACCGTTAACCTTGACCTTTCAACACTATTTCAAATCTATCGAACCGAGCTCTTAGTGATTGTTTGAGGCCATACAATGATTTCTTGAGTTTCCAGACCCAATTTTCTTTGTTCATTTTACTAAATCCAGATGGTAGAGTCATGTGGACCTCTTCCTCTAGTTCTCCATTAAGAAATACATTTTTAATGTCTAGTTGTTGGACGGATCAGTCAAAGTTAGCTCCATAAGACAATAGAACCCGAATTGTTTTCAACTTCACCATTGTTACAAACGTCTCTCTATAGTCAATGCCATATCTTTGAGTGTATCCTTTCGCAACGAGATGGGTTTTACATCGTTCTATTGTTCCATCAACTTTATACTTCACATTAAAGGTTCATTTTTTCTAAGGCTTGCATTTCCTCCATCATTGCGTCTCTCCACTTGAGAACTTTCAAGGCTTCCTTAATACTCTTTGGAATTTCTATACTATACTTTCGCAACGAGACGGGTTTTACATTGTTCTATTCTTCCATCAACTTTATACTTCACTTTAAAGATTCATTTTTATCTAAAGCTTGCATTTCCTCCATCATTGCTCCTCTCCACTTGAGAACTTTCAAGGCTTCCTTAATACTCCTTGGAATTTCTGTACTATCAAGATCAGATGTAAAAGTATGAAATCTTGTAGAGCATTATAAGATATAAATTTTGAGATAGAGTGAAGAGCACATGATTGAGTTTGTTTTCTCAGTTCGATAGGTAGATTCATATCTAGATGTTTGGATGTATAAGGGTCTAGAGCTATCATCATTTCCAATTCTCTTGATACTTCAGATATGAGATTTTCTTTTAATTTTGGCCTCCTTAAGTAACTAACATCTCCCAATCAATTTTTTTTCTATATTTCCTCACGAGTTCAAATTTTCCTCTTTACATGACATATTAGAACATGATGGTATGACGGGTTTAGTGTTTTGGGTAGCCCTGGAGGTAGAGATATTAAAGCCTAAGAGCCGATCTTCACTTAAGTTCTCCTCCTAAAGAGATGGCTTTTGGAAGTAAGGCGACCTCTCAAAGAATGTAACATCAAAGCTAACAAATATTTTCTTTGTTAATGGATCATAACATTTATAGCCCTTTTGAGTGGGTGAATATTCAGGGTGTATGCACTTAATTGCACAAGGATCAAGTTTCAAATATGGGAATGGATGTGAACAAAAGTAGCGCAGCCGAATACTTTGAAGGATATGTTTGAGTTTAGGCGAGAAGTAGGGAAAATTTATTGAAGGTTTTGGATATGAGACGCAAAGGAAAAAGTATGGCTCGGCATTCAATTGTTGAGGTAGGTTGATGTTAAGATTTCCTCCAAAACAGTTTTGGCACATTTGTAGTGAACATTAAAGTACGTATAACTTCAAGAAGTGTCTATTTTTTCATTCAGTAATCTCATTCTGTTGAAAGGTATCAACGCACGAATTTTGATGTATTATCTAATGTTTTTGTAGATAATCCTGTAGAATGGTATTGAAATATTTAGTACCATTATCAATGCACATGATTTCAATTTGTGTTTGGAATTGTGTTTGAATCATTTGATGAAAGTTGATGAATGCCGAACAAAATCAATTTTTTCTTTCAATAGATAAACCTAACAAATCTGAGTATGACCATCTATAAATATGACAAACCATTTGGTACAAGTTTGGTTAGGAACTCGAAAAGGGCCCTATAGATCGCTGTGAATCACAGTGAATGGTTTCGATGGTTTGTACGTGGATTTTGAAAAAGTTGTGCATTTATGTTTTGCAAGTTTACAAATGCCACATTGAAAGTTTTCAAAATTACCTAGTCCAACATTAGGCCCAAATTGTAACCTGGTTCTAGTCAGCCCAACATTAGGCCCAAAATGTGACTCGGTAACAGGAGATAAATTTATCCCAAATTGTGATGGACCCAATTCATTTTTATTCTACCCAAAGCTTGAAGATAGAAGCGCCAAAGTTTGTTAAAAGACTCAGTCAAACAATGTAGTTGAATAAATAACATTTTCCCAATGTTTGTTTGGGAAATGGCCTCAATTACAAAATACAATAAATAAATATTATCAAATGTCTAAAATATCCCAATCATGGAAAAGACCCAAATACCCTTTCAATCCAATCAAATTCCCCAATTCATCTCCAATTGCATCAGTGTGCTCTCCGCCTCTCCCTATGCTTGCTATTCTAAAATCTTGTTATTCATTATATTCTTCACCTACATTCTCCAATATTTTGAGCATTTGAACAATAATTTTTATTTCTATATTATCTACATTGAAATCTCTTTTATATTTGAAGAAAATAGAAAGGTATTTTTAGAAATCTCATGCACATTGATCCGTTTATTGTTGAATATAGTATGAAATGATATTTTAGTTGATTTTTTATCACATTTGGTGTATTTCTGTACTGTCCGCAACTATTGGACGATCTGTAATACTGAACGGCACTCCAGACATTTTACGTGGTGTAGAACAACACCACAGCTGTTAGCTTCCATGTAAAATGACAATACAAACATTATCTGTTATGGTCTATTCGTTCTTGATAATACATGTGGTTACTTTGATAATTTAAATATGATGACTACTTTCATATTACTTTGATATATACTTGGGTAAATTATTTACCTTTTTTATTCATTTGGAGAGGGGGACATGCACATGCAAGGAATTTGATCTGGACCAATTTTCATGTGTACATGCAATTGTTGTAGTAAGGGATGTTGGAGATGACTATTACAGGTTTTGCTCTCCATTTTATAGCATTTTTTACTGGAAATAAGCTTATTCTGAATATATATATATACACTACCAAACGAGGCAAATTGGAAAATTTCCGATAATGTTCGATCAAGAAAGGTGATACAACCGTTGACACAAAGAGGAAGTGCATGTCCACCAAAAAAAAGGAAACAATCAGCTCGAGAGATGCGCAAGTCTCGTAAGTGTAGAAGGTGTTTGAAAACTGGGCATAACCGTATCACTTGTACATATCGTGTACCACTCAGCGAGAGAGATAAACAATGAAGATATGGATTCTGTAGAAATGATATGGGTACATGTATGCTATTTTGTTGAGTTTAAAAAACTGAAGAAGGCAAATGGATATGGAGTTATGTAGGGAATGTTGAAGAAAATGTGGATATTCTTTATGTTCCAACTAGCATTTCGTATATAGAGTTGTACAATAAAGTACAAAAATGTGTTAACGTGGATTCAAAGTTATATGAAATTGAGATGATGTCTCTTAACCCTGGCATGTCTTTCAGTTCCACCACAAAAGATTAA
>CAIGRM010187060.1:0-14308 GCA_903798335.1 Fraxinus albicans
CGATTGCCGGAATTCTTGGTGGTCGCCGGAGAAGGGAACAAGAACACTGCCATGATTCTTGGAGATTTTCGCAAAAGTAAACTCTTCAAAAGTGAAAAGAATGAACCTTTTATAGGTGTACCAAATTCGCCCCAGCCGTTGGATCTCCCAAGTCGAATCAGGGCCATGCATTATTGAGACGCAAGGATCTCCATTAAAGTCAAGGGTCATTCGAATCAACGATCTTGATGGAGCCGTGATTCCCACGCGCGACCCAAGCACGTTGCCTTGAGGAACGAGAGCCGTCGCCATCATTACCCTTTATGGCAAACGGAGCGTGGCTTGGAAGCAAGCGAACGTCCCCCTATGATTGCCTTAAAAAAATGCGAAAGCCTTCAAATCATTGACACGAAACCCAAGGTTGTCCCTTCAGAGCCCTCATCGCTTTGGCCAGAGCAGAACTTGGCGTTGCAACAGCTCTCCAAAAAGTTGCCAACCCTCATCGCTTCAACAGAGCAGAACTTGGCGCTGCAACAGCTCTCCAAAGAGTTGCCAACCCTCATCGCTTCGGCCAGAGCAGAACTTAACGTTGCAACAGCTCTCCAAAGAGTTGTCAACCCTCATCGCTTCGGCAAGAGCAGAACTTGGCGCTGCAACAGCTCTCCAAAGAGTTGCCAACCCTCATCACCTCAGCCAGAGCAAAGTTTGATGTTGCGACGACTCTCTATGAAGTTGTCAACCCTTACCACTAAAAGTCCTTGTACTATATGAATATCCGTACCTGGACTTGCGGGACTAATGTTACGGGCCTGTGTCAAACCCGCCACCTCACTCGCCGCGTATTAGCAGAGGTGGCCCAAGCTATGGCACACCTCAGATGAGGTGATTGCTCATGGGCCTAGCTGACTAGATGTACCGAAGTGATCACACGAGGAACGAATTGAACAGGCGCCAGCGAATGAACCGAACTCATCCGCAAGCGTACCGCGGATGCAAAGGCCCACACTCCACTTCTACAACGCTGCAACGCCTCACCTGACTCGCTTCGCCTCATCAAAGATCTCTTCTACAAAGATCTTTCCATAGTCAAATCCCTGACTGATGAGACATGTGGCAGACTACAGACGGTCAATTCAGCTGCCATGTCAGAAAGCATTCAATTCCAGCCAACATACGGATGGATAGATTGATGCCTAGGAGAGGACAGTCCTTCAAGATCTAAAGCCACGTGTCTCCTCATCCAACGGCTCTCCCCTTCCCATCCTTGGTATAAATACTCACTCTTAGTGCCTTAAGAGGGCGCTCGTTCCTTTTGAACTGAAAAAATCCAGCATACCACATAAAACTAGAGTATTATTTTCTCCCCCATATTGTTGGCATTTTTATTATCATACATTCTCAACCATTTCCCGACGAGTGTCCTACCTCCGGCGAATCTCCTTGTTGAATATTAGGCTGACTTGACCGTCGAGTGCTTGAGACCGTTCCCAACCCCTTCGGGAAAGGCCTCAAGTGACTGAATGTGTGCCACGTGTGCAGGGAGGAGTTGACTTGAAGACATCTTCTGTTGGCCACGTGTCGGAGCCATTTTTTGAGGTCAACATACCTCGTCCATAAATGAGATTTACAGTATTATAATCGAATATTTTAAACCCATTCCTTATTCCAACTGCAAAGAAGCTAACCCAAAATGAATTATATATCCATGTACTTCAAAAAAAATTCGAAATCTATATTGGGTGAGGAGGAGCTCAGTTGTGGGTGAGGATTAGGGGCGGAGTCATCGCATGGTTGATGATTTCTCTTTCCTGTAATCGTTTCGGAGTTGGAATCAGGAACCAGGGGGTTTGATTTGGGCTTTGGAGATTTGGGGATTTATAACATAATAATTACGTGGTTAAAGGTTTTAATCAGTTACTAAAGTATTATTCAAATTCTTTAATTTTGGAAAGTAAATGGTCTAATTTTCCCTTTATAGTTTCCATATGTATTTGGTCAATCGTCAAATACAACCCTAATGAATCTGTTCTCTACACATATAATCCCAACAATTTAATTCTTTATTAGATCACTTTAATTAGGCTCAAATCTAAGATAGTCTTATACACAATTAATTACATATG
This sequence comes from Fraxinus albicans, assembly GCA_903798335.1. Taxonomy (NCBI): domain Eukaryota; kingdom Viridiplantae; phylum Streptophyta; class Magnoliopsida; order Lamiales; family Oleaceae; genus Fraxinus; species Fraxinus albicans. Next base: position 2,103 of record CAIGRM010187060.1, read on the forward strand.
TAGGCTTACATGACAAATTAATAAACACAACAATCTCTTACTTGGGCTACATATGTTACTTTATAAATGTGTACAGCCTTATGACATAAAAACTTTTGCTATTATAACCAAAAATATTTTCGAACAATCTCGTCCATTGATTATATCAATATAGGATCAAAGAGTCCTCGTTACAAGTATCATAACTAAACCCAACAATGACCACGTGTATCAACACAATTGAATGACATAGATCAAGTGTGAATGTGTAACATGAAATTACATATAATGTGGTCCGAATATGTCCATTTCCAACTGATCATACCTTATTCTTTAATGAGATCAAACAAAAAATTTTAACCAGAGTGAAACTGAATCGAATACTTTATTTTCGAAATAAGCTGAATATCTATGGGTAAAAATATGTGTCTAAAATAGATAACATCTGAATGCAAACTCTCATTAAAATGACATATCAACAAAAGATGCAATACCCATGTAGGTGTTATGTTCATGAAAGACTTTGGGCAGTAGCCATTTCGTAAATGGATCTATGATTATGGAGTTTGTCCTAATATACTTTATAAAAATCTAATCACTCTGAATTCTTTCCTTGACAACTAGGGATTTAATGTCTATAAACTTTGATATCATTAGGCTCATTTTGGAATACAAGACTGCTATTGTCATAATACTAAAGTGGTCTTTCAAATCCAACTAAAATATGCAGCCCAGTGATAATATTTTGCAGTCATATTCCATTATCAGAATCAGAATATCCAATAATCTCCAATTAGCCTGATTTTTTTGAATGTGATCATGTAATTCTTAATTCTCTATAGATACCGAACAACCTAATGGCTGATTTCCAAATTTCCATCCTAAAGTTACTTAAATATCTGCCCAACATTCAAACAATGAATGATATATCCAAATGTGTGCAAACTGAAACATACATTAAACTCTTAACTGCTGAAGCATATGGAATTTCATGTATTTCATTTTCTTTAAATTCATCCTTAGGACATTGATTACAACTAAAGTTGTAGGGGTATCACTTGATTTTCATTCTTGCATCCCATAATTTTTTAAGAACCTTATCGATACAGCTATTTTGTGTATGGCTGAACATGGTCCGGTTCGGGTCCCGAACCAAAATTTTCGGGTATTTAATAAATGGAACCGTTGGGTCCAAATATAATTATGGAACTATTCGGGTTCGGTTCCGTACCATAATTAAATTTTTAACATTTACAACAATACTACATAAATACAACTAATGACATTTCATTCGTAACTTTTACAAATTAACGTAGCCCAATTCAAAAACATATAAATAACTAGCCGTCCAATAAGATTAATTCAATGCATACAAATACCAAAAAGTAGATACAACATTTAAATTTCATCCACTGGGAAGGAGATGATCGAAAATATTGAATGAAAGTACGGAATTAAAAAGAGAAGGATAAAAATTTAAAATGACCTAGATCTTGGGCTTAACAATGAAATTAATAATTGAGCCAAAAAATTGAATTTAAAAAATGGGTTGGGTTGGGTTGGGTTGGGTTGGGCTGGGCTGGGCCAGGCATGGACTTCGCTTGGGAGATGAAGCATTAATCACTAAATTAGTTAATTTTCTAATTTGTTTAGAAAAAATTAAAACAATTTAATTAATTTAATATAAAAAATTTAAAAAATTATCTAGATTCGGTTCTTATTCGATTTTTCGGTTCTTGGTCTAGAATCGAGAATAGAACCAAACCTATTGGTTCTCAATTCAGATACCCGTTCGGGTATTTAACTTATGAAGAATCGCTCGATTCGGTTTAGTTCGGTTCGGTTCGGGAGTTTTGTCCAGTCCTAATTTTTTGATAATTCAAAAATACACCAAGAACGATACATGTGTCTCTACATCCTTAATACAAAAGAGACATCACCAAGATTTTTTATTTCAAAATTTTATGACAGAAATTTCTTGATTTCGTACAATAACCTTGTATCATTGAAGGCAAACAGTATACCAAAAAATATGCTTACTGCCACTAAACTTGTGATATACACAATCATCAACTGAATTCATCTAAAAACCAAATGAGAAAATTATTTGATGAAATTTGTGACACAATTACGGAAACCAGCTTAAACCCACAGATGAATTTTTTTAATTTGTAAACCATCGACGTAACTTAAGACCAAAATGTGTCACAAATTCTATAATAGTTCTAAAAGAGTCTCTCATAGAAACCGGAGAAAAAAATCTCTTTAATGTCAATGCATTCTTTTTGAGTAAAGTCATTTGCAACAAGACGAGTCTCATATATCTCCACATCACCATTCGAATCCCTTTTGGTTTTAAATATACAGTTACAACCAATGGACTCCGCACCTTCAGGCAATGTGATGAGTTCCCAAATGTCATTGTTATGAACTTTATCTCTTTATGTATGACATCAATCCACTCTTTAGAGTTATTCATTTGCATGGCCTGATGAAAGTTGATTGATCAGTTCTTTTTCCATCAATCCATGACTCTTTAGTTTATTGGAGAAAGACTATAAAGTCATCCGTAATTGTCTTTCTCCCTTTTATAATGGATTTTCTTAATGACATTTGTTCTTGAGGTTGTTAAATTTATTTTTCTGGAACAACCTTTTGATCGTGTATAGGGTATTTTGTATTATTGTTTTGATCTGAAATTGATTCTTAAACAAGATTTAGAGCAAGAATTTATCCCTGGCCCTGATCATTATCAATTGCAACAGAAGAAATATATACATATTCTTCCTCCAAGATAAAATCGTTAACCTTATAGCCTTATCTCCCTTCGCACTTTCAAAAATTAACCTAATAGTGAGATATTTTTTAAAAAAATTGTAACTCCTTAACAATTGCTTTACTTGGAACTTTGTTGAAAATTTAAGCTGCAGTTTTTAGTGATTCTACCTAGAGAGATTCAGATGTATTGTGGGATGATTCCACATTCCTCTAGGAATTTAACAAAATGCCCTAGACATTGTTCTCCTGATTTGCCATATATGTCATAGTATTCACTGATATGATAATATCTAACTTGGTAAAATTCTTTTACAGAATTGTTTTTTTTTTCAACATCTGTCCTGTATGCATTGAACACGTCCAGTATTTCAAATTTCTCATAGATGAGATATAGGCAGCCATAGTGAGAAATTTTTTTCTATGATCATATTAAATTACTGTTGACCATTCCAAGAAGTCGAAGTGAATGTCTCATAGATATCCGTATAAATTAATTCTAAGACGTCCGAAATTCTATCGATACATAATCTTCTTATATTTGTTTGTTTTCCCTTAATGTAATTAATATTTAAGTCTGAAAAATCAAGGGAATCAAAAATTCCTTTTGATACAATATTTTTAATTCTTTTTTTAGAGATGTTACCTAATCACTTGTGCCATAACGAAGCAAAATTCTCATTGATTAATTTTTGTTAATACCACGTGAATTCATATGTAATGTTTCTTTATAAGAGACAACCGTATTTAGAAGATATGGGGTAGTGTAACCGGATAAAGAATTGGTATCCACAATATTTGAATTAAGAAAAAGATCAAACTGACTATTTTCTATTGAATAAGAGTAATGGAATTTGTTCAATGTAGAAATAAAAACCAAATTTTATCTAAAAGACGATACCGCAAATGTCCATTTTAAATTCAAATAATACACAGTATTTAATGATAACCAAAGGTCCCTGTAGCCTCAGCTTCGATTGATTTGTCATCGCCCCATATAGATGAATCTTTCAGTATCAATTGACTTTTGACTATTCATGCACCCCGCATACACACTTATGTGAATAGTGCGCCAGAATTTATCCACCAAATGTGTCTTGATATTGAAAATAAATTAACCTCTAAACAAACCAAAGTGAGAAGCGTACTTTTCTTTACATGTTAAGAGTGGTATTTAGTACAATCTCTTTTCATGTGTTCTAAATTTTCACAAAAGAAATAGCCAGACGATTAATCTTTTTCAGGCTTTTACTATTCATTTTGAACTAAACCAAATACAGCTTCCTTATCCTTTAACTGTCCTTGTAGGTATTTGCCAAGTGAGTACTTCTAGTTCTCTCTTGCTTTAAACTTTATTCTTTTTGTACACAATATGAAATGAGCTCATCAAAAGTCTACTTTCCTTTTGACAGAAACTGACCTCAAATTGACTGAATTGTGCAAGAATAGAATCAAAACCAAATTCATGAGCAAATCATCAGACAACTCAAACTTTAATGCCTTTGATTTTAAACTTTAATGCATTTGATTTTGAAGCAAGATGAGACATTTCAATAATGTACTCATATATATTTTCTTTAGCCTTATACTTTAGTGAAATCAAGTTCACCGGAAGCATATTAGTTTCGGCATTATCGCCTCTTGAAAAGCTTGTTTTTTTCTATTTCTTTAATAAATTCCTTTGCAGTAGTTACATTAGCGCCCCTAAATGTTACTGAAATTTCACACTTCATGATCATAAGACTCATGCAGTTTAAACGATCCCACTTATCTGAATCCCATTTTTAATTAGTGAAACTCTTATCCGTAAGAATAGTGGATTATTCAGTCCTTGACGTAACGTCTGGATATATGCTGTCAAGAATGATACATATGTTCTCTTCTCAGCCTTAAACTTTGGTTCAAGTGCACGAGACGTTGATATATATTGCAGAAGTTGATGAATTAACCGAATAGAGAACTTAAAAATGAATAACATGTTCATGTAAGAATTCGTATTGGACAATCAATAATTTTAAATAATGGTGAATCCCATCACAAGAGACTGAACACAACATTGATATTTAGTATTTGGACAGAAATACCTACTTGTAAGTGACACTCTCGGTGTAGTAATCAAATATTGACAATAAATTCTGTCAAATATCAAGTCTATCTTTAGACTGACTCAATGTTCACATAATGTAAAACTTTACAATTGTCACGTATTTATTATCGCATGTGTATAAATAATTCGGTCAAATATTAACCTTACTTTGGGTCGGTCAATATTCGCATATACACAACATTTCTAATATTCCAATAAATTAATTTAGACAAAAGATGTTACTTTGGTAACTTGTTGATTCAATTCATCTATTTTAGAAAATTAGTAATCCGAAATAAATTTTAGTTCCAGGATTTGAAATTTGATTGCCCCTTCATATTTTTTTTATTTAAAAAGATAAAAAATTAAATTAAATTAAAATTTCAACAAGTTGGCGCCGCATCGCCCCAAAGTGGGCGCTACATCGCCAGGTAGCTGTTGTCCAATGACTTCGGCAACAATTCTGATTTTCTTCCCATCAAAACCCAATTACTCAGAAACCCTTAATTATTCAACAAAGTCATGATTGTAGCAGAACATGATATCCCACTAAAATAAATCCAATTAATATTTATATTTTATTTTCTTTCACTCTAACAATCAACAGAATTGTAAAGCAAATATGTTATAAATGGAATCTACCATGTTGCCTTTACGTTTTCTGTATAGTAAAATTTAATTTACAAAAATCTAAAATTCAAAATTTAAGATTTTAAAAAATAAAGAATCTAGAGTACAAATTTCATCCATAAAATTCTTTCTTGAATTTCAATGGTTTAACATGAAGTTAGCTTTAATACTAGTTAAAACTTTATGAAATTTTAAACTTTATAAAACTAGAAAATCTAATTACTTTATTGCCAAAATCCTCTACGTCAAATCACCAATAAAATTAATAATGCGGAACATACCTTAATTCTTTGGAAGTGATTCTTTAATATCGGATTTTGATTCCGGATCTTAAATTTTGATTATTGGCTCTTTGAATCTTGAGTTCTTGACTTTGACTTTGGCTTCTTGCTCCATAATTTAGATTGTCTTGTTTTTTTGAATTAATTGCTCAAATCTTTCTTCTTGATTCTTTTTTTTTCAATCATTGTTCTTGATTATGGATTTTTGATCTTCTTCTTCAATATATGATTTCTCTTGTATTCTTGTGTTGATGAGATGACAAAGAATGAGAAGTTGCATATGAATTGGGGACCATAATTTTATTTATATTTCTCATATGTATTTGACCCACCGTCAAATACAATCCTATTGAATCCGATCTCTACACATATAATCTGGCACACACTTTGTTTAGATACCCTAAACCCAACAATTTAATTATTTATTAGATTACTTTAATTATGCTCAACTTAGACAATTAAATTATAACCTTCTCACAGTAGTAAAATTGAGTGATATTTGGTGTAGCCATACAGGTGATGTCAACATAGCACCTGCCATTTACAGTTTTCCCCTATACAAGGGGAATTGTCCAATAAAATTAGTTTAATCTTAGTCACATGACTATAAAAAGATTTTACTATACTTACAAAGCACAATTCATAATCCTCTAATTAAGGAGATTTTACTGTACTTAAAAGCATATTCATAATCCTAAAATTAAGGAGGTAACTTTCTTAATATCAATATATTCTAATTTCAAGAAACGTAATGTAACGGACTTGGCATGTGCCAGAGATATGGACAAAATTGTTTTTGATTAATTATTAATAGGGGTGGTGGATGTGTTGAAGATTGACAGAAATCACATGATAGAGTGATGGTAGGCAGGGTTTGGTGTCTTAGAATTTTGGTCCTTTTTATTGAGTTAAACATCACACACCACAATTCTCACGTTACGTCACATCCTTTCATGTGAACACCTTGACTTACAAAACCAAATTGTAACTCAATTTTGATAAGGATATTGTTAATTATTCATCAATTAATGCAGTCTGTATGCACTCTCCATTTTAAAAATCAATACTTCAAATTATGTTTTGAAATAGAGATTCAACTCTCCACTATGTTTTCAATGCTCCATATATTGATCCGACAAAATAGTACTCACTCCATCTCATAAAAATAGATTCGATGTTCTTTTTTGTATCTAAATTATATGTCACTTTCCTTGCTGAGGATAAGAATGATTTTTTTTATTTTTCTAATATATCCGTATTTAATGTATCTTGTTATTAACAAATATGAACCACTCATATTTAAATCATTATTTAATATATGAATATGTTAGAAAAAATGTAAGAAAAATTTATATTTCCAACTATGTTATTACATTTTCTTAATCTGTGTAAAAATAGAAATAAGTTTTTCTTTATAGTACGGATGGAATATATACAAAGAAAATGAAGGGAAATAATATAATAATTTGGAAGAAAGTTGATGAAAGAAAAAGAAAGAAAAAAATAATAAATATATACTGGGAGTAGTAAATTAAATGTTAAAAATAAAGAGACAGTTAGAGCATTTAAATTTTTTTACTCTCCAAATTAATAGATATTCTCTAAATTGTAAAATATATATTTTTTTAAATAGAGAATTTCTTAATTGTGATCCTACCGACTTGTACTCCTTAATACTTTATATTTTATTCTTATATTTGGACAACTAAAAATCTATTTTAACAGTTTTAAGTTTCTAAAAATATTAAAAGTGGCAGTTGACATGAACATTGCAAAAAATAAGCTTAGAACAATAAATAATATGCGACCTTATTTTTCTTCAATACCCTGACACAAAACTTGTCAGGCTAATTTAATAAAAGAAAAAAAAAATGTCTAAAGCTTCAATTTATCGAATGCTTATATTTTTAATATTATATATTTTATTTTTATTTTGATGAAACATTATTTCGGTAATGAGTAACCTTTAAAAATAAATAAAAATTATAAATGATAGTTAATAATATTAAAACATAAATAGTTTAATAATTTATTTTACCAAAAGATTCATCAATAAGTAAAACAATAAAAATATAAAATTAAATATTCTACGAAGAAAAAAAAAATTATTTGTCAAAAGATAAAATATAGAAATAATGAAATTTGTGAAACATGATGACTTTCATCCGTGGCTCAAGTATCATAAGTGATTCTCAAAAACAACTTTGACAACATTGTTACTAATCATCGATGATCACCAATACTGCCATTAACAATAGTTTCGTCTGAATCGCCAATATATCTTGACCTTAATCTAAATTAGCAGTAATCATATCATCGACGATCATTGACAATTTCTCATTAGTGAACAAAGCGTTGTTGCTATTATTTACAACATCATTGACAATATTATTGTCGATAATCGTTAACAACAGTGTATCAATAATCACTAACAATATCGATGTCAAAATTCCTTGACGATTTTACTTAAAGCTTGCAAAATTCCTTGAACTGTCTCTAGTGTTTAATTTAGATCTAATTACATATAATTAATACTAAACCTCAACGATGACTATCAAAATAAACTTAAAATATAGAGAATGTCAATAGTAAAAAAAAATTAAAAAAAATCACAATCTCAAAAGGAATATAAAATTATTGATCTTTTAAGTTGGTAGGTAGATTGATGTATTAACTTACACCAAATAATGTGATTTTTTGTAGGTAATCACTAGCTAGCCTTAAGCTAGTACATGTGCAAATGATATATATGCACGTTCTGGTTCAGGATTTAACTAAAATTTATTCAACCAAGTTTACGTGTGGGAAGATTGTAAACTCATTAAGCATATATATAGTTATAATTTATATTATTATATGAATAATATATAAAAAACAAAATGGTAGGATGACCTGCCACATGCAACATCAATTCATATTAATTAATTTGACTAATTCAATTTCGTCTATATCTGAATTAACATGATGTACTCCCCAACCAAAAAAAGGGTAAAAATAAAATAAAAATCAAATAGCCATCACGATTGAGGAAAAAAACAATCAACTCCAAATCTATTAAGAAAAAAATTTAATTAATAACGTGAGTAGACCTGTATATTACACGTGCACGCGCACGCGCACGTGCACGCGCACGCGCGCTCGTACGAGAATCGGCGGAGGATTGAAATCTTGATCTCATAATCTCAATACCACTTTTGGCAGCGAGTTGGGATGAGAAGAGATCAACTCTAATAAGATCTCTTCTTATCAATTCATTGTCTTGTTCTAAGCATATATCACTCTTTTGTCTTAGTCCACCAATTCATTCTTGTCATCTTAAAGCCAGTATGCGAGATCCTATGCAGGATATGCATATTTTCTCGCTTCTCTTTCTTTTCTTTTCTTTTTCCCTTTCTATTTTTATATTATTAAAAAGTTGAACCCTATATATATGCCAACATAAATAGAAATAACAGCATTAAACTCACTCTTGATGTCTATACCTAGAAAACCCTGGTTTTCAACCCTATTTCCTCTCATTTAAATTTTCCTTCTAAACAAAAATAAAAAATAAAAAAATCCCACCAACCCAAATTCTAGATTTCAATTTTCAGGTTCAATCTTGGAAAAAAGTTGAGGATTGAAGGTGGATCGAAGGCATGAAAGACCACTTCCAGTGGAAGCATCGGAAAAGAAAGGAGAAGAATACAACTTCCCTTCTGAAATAGATACTTCAACTATCGTTTCAGGGCTTACAAGAATTATGGGTGCCACTCATCAAGAAGATCAGCATCACCCTACTGCTCAAACACAGCAAGATCAAGGTGGTATGTTGATTACTTTTTCTGCTTAATTAATCTCTCTTTCTTTTTTTTCAATTTTAATGATCAAGTTGCATCAAACAGCCCTTTTTTTAATTATTCCAGAAGATGAATATAAATTATAATAAAGAAAAGGAAAAGAGACACAAAAAAAGGCAAGATTTTGTTCTTTATAAGCCAAGTTCATTGTATGTAACTTTCCGTAAAGTAGTGTCTATCTGTCTTTTAGATTGATGTAGATCTCTCTTTCGGAGTTGTCCAAGCTGTAGTAATTTGATACATATGTGGTTGTTACTTTTTCCTTAATATCAATTAAACACGTGTGTTACCAATTCTTGACAATTATATTAATGTTCGGCCGTCAAATCTTCTATACAAATTTACATCTACCAACCTCTACCTTTGATTCTACACATGTTTTCCATATGGATTAATGTTACTTCTTTTTTCTTGATATCTCTCTCTTATGTACATTATAATTTATATTCCCTTCTTTAGATGAAGGAGCTACACGTAAAGTCAAGATAAATTTGCTCAAATTAATCCAATAATTTTGTATATATAATTAATCCTGCTGATGGTGACACGAAATCACGAACAAGTCGATTTACATTCTTTAAAATAGTTCTATATTGAATTTTATACTTTCTTTAGCTTTAATTTTTGCAAGTGAAAGTTTTGAATTAGAAAAGTAGATCAAGATACATGAGGAAGTACTGCTAGAGAAAGGAAAATGTACATTGTAGATGTAGACCAAATATGATATGAAGTTCTAGAATTTCCCTCTAATTATTCCGGCCTTTTTACACAAATGTTTTAGTAATTGAAAATAAATACTTATTACTATTATTCAAAATTTATAAAATGGAGATTTTATGTTTCTCGTGTTAGAACTACTAGTAGTATGATGGTGTGTCAAATAAGTACTTTAGGCGTGTCTAGAGTATATTTGTCACACAGCGGACATGTTAAAAAATATGTAAAAATAGGACGCAATCACACCCCAGCATGTCAAAGTTGTGAGCGTTTAGAGAGTATTGGTCTTCCCAATCAAGGGATGGAGATAGGGGTCGGCCCTCGACTTTAGACCTCCTAGGGTTGTCCAAGTCCATTTATTTTTTATATGTTGTTTTTTCTTCTATGAGTTAGTCCAATGCAAAAATATTTTTTTGTCTCCCCTAACTCTACCTCTATTCCCAACATGTCGAACGCATACATGCTATTCGAGTAAGAGTGTATATTTCATAATTTCGCAAGAGTATCTATACTTCCTAATTTCGCTCTATTCGATGATCACACTAACCCTGATCGCCTAAGCTCCTATCCCGTTAAGTATATAATTAAAAGTGAATGCATTTAAGAGTGAATTTGCTATTGTGCTTTAAGATAAAGCAGCTGAAAAACTTTTAATTTATGGAAAATAAAATCTGAAATAGGTAAAGCGCCTATATGAATAAGTTGCTCATAATTTCATCCTCATAATTTCTTGAAAATTTTGGTACCAAAGATATATACTAGAAATATACATGCAGTACTAGTTTCTCATTAGTATACCATTCCTTGTTGTGATTAAGGCAAATAATAAAGCTCCAGAATTGATACCGATGCTAGCGTGGCTGAACTTGATTGGCCTTTTTTTTTCCCCGTCTTCCAATGGTGTCATGCGAAGTGTTGTCTGTTTAACCATATGTACTTATAGCATGATTGTAAGGCAAATTAACTTTATATTGTTTGATGAAGGATCTGTGAGGAGACATTATAGAGGAGTTCGACAAAGGCCATGGGGGAAATGGGCAGCCGAAATACGCGATCCCAAAAAGGCTGCTCGAGTTTGGCTTGGAACCTTCGAGACAGCTGAGGATGCAGCCCGTGCATACGACGATGCTGCTCTTAGGTTCAAAGGCACCAAAGCCAAGCTCAATTTCCCAGAACGCGTTCAAGGGAACACGGAATTGCGATATATAAGCAGTGATGGAGGTAGTGGTTCGAGCAATTTCCAATTTGATCATCATCATCATCAGCATCAGCAGCAGCAGCAGCAGCTAGTCGATCAAGTGGCTTATAATAATTATGATCCCATAATGTCACAGAACACTTTTCCGGGGCTCCAACAATATGCACAATTGCTCTGTAGCAGTGATGCAGATTTCCCGTATTACACTTCAGCTCTCTATAATCAAGGAGGAGGCCAATCCACCTCTCAGATACCAGACTATTCCTCCGTTAGTAGCACCGGCTTGGTGCCACAACAGCAGCAGCCGCTTGTGGTGGTGGTGGTCGTTGTTCATTTTCAGAATTTTCCATCCGAGTTTCAAGGGTTTTCTGGTTTGGATTTTACTTCAAAATATGGAAATGATTTTGACTCTGGCAGTCCAAATCATGAGTAATTAAAATCATGCAGTGCTGAGTTAGTTTATTTAATCAGAACTCAGAAGCTTTAATTAATTAGTATATCATTAACATTTTGCAAGTTTGCTTGTAACATCCGAGATGTACTTCGCTTACCGGCAAGATTATTTTTATATCAACATTTATATAATTTTGTCATAATGAGCTCGGTAGAATCAATTTTACTTATCAAATTCAACATATATATATATATATATATATATATATATATATATATATATATATATATGTATATATGCATGCAAC
>CAIGRM010187081.1:0-11924 GCA_903798335.1 Fraxinus albicans
TATAAATAAATGAAGGGATAATTTTTATTTATTTATTGTTGTTATTTAATTAGTAGAAATTTAACTTTACAAACAAAAGAAAAAAAAAATAATTAAACCAAACCAATTAAACATAACATAGCATAAATTGCAATTTCTTAATCTTAAATATAAAAACTATAAACATCCAAACTAAACGAATAAAAGCGAAAACTCATACACTTTCATATAAGGGTGTATATGATAAAACAAAAGCAAAAACACATACACTAATGTTTAATCCCATCATTTATCTTTAATGTCATATTTTTTATTTATATTTCCAACTTGAATTAACCAAATATAACACATATATTTCATCTAGAAAATCACAATAATCTCAAAAAATTTACACTTCAGATTGAATTATCGGTAATAAGTAAGCAAACCCACAACTAATTCAGGTTTCTTATCTTTATCGTACCTGATGGCCTTCACCCTTTTCTCTTTCTTATCTTTTTCGAATGCATTTTCGTTTGTTGCTTGTTCTTGGTGAAGAAGAGAAAGAATTTTTTTTTTTTTTTTTATATATAAATGCAAAGAATAAGAAAAATACAACCACCACCTTTCACTAAATAAGAAAAATACAATCATCACCTTTCACTAAGGAAAATACAGCCTTTCGCCGCCTACATTTTTTATCAAATCTTTATTATATTTGATTATCCCTTTTCTCTTCTTCAATTTAATAAATTTCCCCCCAATATTTTGTTTCTTATGACCTTCCACCGCCTACATTTTTGATCAGAGATTCTCCTTTTTCTCTTCTTCAAAACAATTTATTACCCAGCGTTTTGTTTCTTATGAAGAGGGAGGGAGGATAAAATGTGAAGAGATAAATACATCCAGAATGAATAGTAAATGGAGGATTCCCTCTTTTAATAGAAGAGGGATATATTTATATATGCATTTATATTTGTAATTTTGCCAAACATAGCTTGGTATCCTAGTAAGAATTTTAGGTTATCCATTGTTTGTCGGGATATTAAGATCATCATTTTCAGTAATCAAACATAAAATCTTTAACAAGATCTCGAGATGATTGATTTTTAAGTAATCTAACATAAAAATTTGTGCAAGAACATGTACACATTATTCATTCACACGAGACGAAATAATTAGTGACAATCCAACGACTCCCACCATCTTAAAATCTTGATAATGAACACCTGGGATCCTTGAACTTGCCCAAATTAGTTTCTTTTCAGGTTATCTGTCCCATTCATCACCTCAATCCATATTACAAATAGAATTATGACACTATCCAATATGTTAAAAAATGGGACCCAAAAAACCCTATTCATCCTCCTTGTTCATGCATATGCTCCAAGAGACAGGCAAAAACTCAGTCAAAAGGAAGTCAAATAAGAGTAACTTGTGAGAAAAGAAGAAGAAAAGTGATCTTAAAGGTTCATAAACTCTTATCATTTCAAGAATTTGGAGAACCCACAATGCTCATCTTCTTTAGGGCAAACTATGGCCCATTCAAGCTGTCCTCTATTGGTGCAATGCATCTGCTTAATTCACTTCTTTGTAATAAGAAATAAAGTTATGCTTTATAGGTTAATAATATTATTTTTCCAACCTATTGTCTAATGAGTAAATTGGTCCTCAAATTTTTATTCCCCGAACAAAAAAAAGTCCAAATACCATTCAATGAAACTCTACGGTGTTTCTCAACTTGTGCCAATATTAAGAAATTCGTAGTAAAACATGTTTCCATATGGTATAAGTGACAATTTAACTAAGGTGGACGGTTTCTATCGATTGGGACTTACTACACAATTATAAATGAAATGTTGAAAGCAAATTGTTATCGAAGTAGCAAGTTGGGGTCCAATGGTGTAATTTTATAATGTAAATAATCTTGGGGGTTGATTGGGATGTCCTTCTCGATCATTTACTTGATGAATTGGCAACATCATGAGATTTAGAGTTTGCATTATTTTGTAGGTTCCACTTTTCTTTATCGACATGGATTTGTCAAGTGCTTCTTGTTATTGAAATTTGTTGTATCTCAAATTCTAAGTGCCAAGACCTTTGGTCTTATACGTGTCATGTTTCAAAATTTCAAATCTTAATGAGGTTAGGTAGCTAATCATCTCATCAAACAATTTTTTTTATATTATTTTTGAGGCTTATAATCCTTGAAATCATTTGGGATTAGCATGTTAGAAGTGTAAAATTATACTCGGTTTGATATTGTACGAGTTTAAATTGAGTTGGACTATGTTTTTTGAAAATTAAATTTGAATGAGATTTATAGCTGATTTTGTAGAGCTTTAATCTAAAACTATTTTTGGGACTTAAATGTTTTTTTGGATCTGTTTGATTAATTTTTTTGCAAGTGCTTTCTTTAGTTAGAAGAGCTCATGAAGCTAGCCCAAGTTGATTTTCTCACGAAGTTGTTCAACAAAAAGAAGAAGTGGAAGTAGAAACGTGTCAAACGAGCCTTTAGTTGGCCATGCTCAAATAGTATTACATTCTCTGTAAGAAGTACTAAAAATGTGTTAAAATTGTTGTTCAAAATCAATAAAATAGAATTTGGAATAAAATTGAAATTTGAATTTTTTGCCCCCATGCGTGTGCATAGGCTATTCTACCATGCGTTCGCATGGTTTGAGCCTGGATGTACCGAAGCAAAAAATGCTTCTATCATGCGTACGCATGGATTATAATATGCATACGCATGTGGTTAAAAACGAGTCATTGGCTGATTTTTCAACTTGGAACTTGATATCATTTTGGATGAAAATTGCCTTTTTAATCATGTTTTGGCACCATTTCGTTTAGTAATGGTTGAGATCTTTAAAAAACAGATTAATGATCAATAGAAAACACATTAAAATCACTTGAGATCAAATTCTATTCCACGAGAAAGATTAAAACTCGTTTCTTTATTATTCAAAAGTCTAATTTTTGCATTCTTGAGTTTTGAAGAAATTTAACTAGTGTTTAAGTGTTTATTCATTTTCAAGGCTTAATAAATCCTACAAATCATTTGTCAAAAGTCCCTTTAAGCATAAAGTTCAATTCGAGAGAGGGCAAACATTGTTAGAGTCTTTGAATTTTTTTTGAAGTTCTTGATTATATTCTTTTGTTTCTTCTCTTTTCCTTTTATTTGGAAATGTTATTCCAACAAAATGAAAAAAGGGAATTAAGATAGAATGGAAGTTCCTTTCATCTACATATATTACTGTCTAAATTCAACCATTGTCTATGGCAAGAGAGGGTTCAGAGGCAAGTTAGATGAGAAAATTTTAAGTTGTGTGCAATGGCAAACTCTATAGCCTCGATTTCAATAGTTGGGTATTCTTCTTAGTCAAATTCTTGAAAGGTAACTTGCGCAAAAAAGGAACACGGAAGAGATGTGAAATAGTCGGATGTGATTCAAGGCCATTATCTTATCTTTTGATTTGTCATTAGATAGGGAGAATGCCAAATAGATAACTAACTGGTTGGCTAATGTTCAACCTAATTAGACATAAAGCACACACAGTTAGACAAAACTAGAAGAGGTTGTTTGTCATAATAATTTCAATCATGATCCCAGAGAATCACTCCCTATACTCATGACCAAGTCCAATACCAAGTTTACCCTACTAGTTGAAGACTAGCTTAATTCGCTATCATAGAAATGGAGATAGTGATCCGTTTTGAGACGTGTTTAGATGTGTCCAAACGTACCCTACCAGAGGAATCTCGCTTCACAAAAGTTAAAACACTGAATGTTATGAATACTGATTGTTCAACTCACTTACACATAACAATGAAAGCTATAAATAACGATTGTTCAACTCACTTGCACATGTATAGTACTAGCATTTATCAATTGCAAATTGAAACATTGTCATCAATATTATATTTTTGACATGTATAGTGTCAAGATAAGAATTTACTATAGTGATGATGACAAATGGGACAATTTTTTGCTAATAATAGAGTTGTTCATGTCCCTACACCTTTGGAGCCAATTAATGGAAATGTCTACTTAGTTGATCCTTCTTGATCAATGTTTGGTTACTATTAAGCCATGACAAGTAAGTAAAGGCATCCACTCAAGAAAAATAAATAAATGGAAAGCAAAATTCTTAAATAAAACAAAAAAATTAAAGGTAGAAAAGAGACATGCCATGAAAAAATATCCATAAGTTGTAACTCCTATCAATTTAATACAAGACAAGATTCTATTTGTAAACAGTAACAAACAGTTTCCTCAGTGACATCCTTGTTGGAAATCAAAAACATACATAGTTGGTTATAATTGGCATTTGTCTCAACTCATTGACTTATTATCCAATATCCAATAAGTTGGGTGTTATTCACTTGTTTAGAAATGAGGCTCTACAATACCGATCGATAGTATAAAAAATAAATAATAATCTTGTTTATTCAAGATAACATAATCACGAGGATGACGTACAACAATAGAAATCTTAAAATTATTTATTTCTAATGAATGTCACAAAAAAAGATATTACAAGGGTAATTAATCAATAATTGGTTAAGTTCCCACAAGTGTGAGAGGAGATACAACTGTGTATAACTTTAGAAATCTGCAAATTTTTTCACCATGTCTGGATTGTTTTGCTACAAAGAAGGGGGGAAAATTTTGGGGGCATCTTCAAGTGGTCCTTGGCCAAGAGGGATAATTTCCAAAACTGAGGTCTAATGGACCAAATTGAGATGAAGCAATTCCCTCACATCCTTCCTTTTGCATCTTCAATGCCTCGTGCGCCTTTGCTTGCTGCAACATGTATAGAACAACGCGTTAAATTTCATCTTACAACCGTAGAAAACTGTGAACGCAATTTTTAGATTTTTACGGTTGTAAGAAGGACCTGCATTGTCTCGAAGGCGTCTGTTTCTGAGTTGAAGTCATAAAACGTGCTTGCAGCTGTAAGCTTCATAGAAAGAAACTGAAAATTGAAAAGTACAAGTGAATTATTATCAGGTGTTCATGATTTTCAGACAGGATTTATTGATTTAGTATAAAGTTATTTTATGGTTTAGTACTTCCCCTTACCTCAACTTGACTTTGCAAGGACTGCACATAATTGATGATCTCGTCCAACATCACTGCCATGCCCATTGTCTGTCATTTTATTAACCATTAGTGCTTACAAATTAACGGCAAATTTTAATAACAACGCAATTTCAGTCTTTCGCAACGCATTTTCTGTTGTTATATCCATCTACTCTACGACAACATCAAAGTCCTTCGGGGGATGATTGGGACAAGAGCATACAAGATGATTTTTTTGGGAAAAGAAGAGAATTAACGGTGATTTTCAAATCTCGCATAACAAAATGTCTGCAACATACATGTGCACATTTGCTAGACTTGTGACAACGCATTCTGTGCATGGTAAAAAGCCATTTTTCTTGTAGTATCTGCTTCACTCCATATAACCAGAGACGCGCGCACTTATATATAAGAATAAAAAGAAAAATCACCTTATAGCATCCAGGAACAATGTCTTGTAAACATCTCAATCGATCGTTGATTTTTCCTCTTCTCACCTGATACATGCATTTACTATATTACTAACGATCATGAGTACCTCTATATTATATCGACGGCCTTAGGAGCGCGTAGAAATGCTCGAGGGGAAGGGCTGAACTTACCCTCTCTGCTAAACTGTGACTATCAGTAGCTTGGCCTCTTTTAGCTCTAACATGTACCACATCCTTTGGTATATCCTCTTCTTTTTCGTTTAATTTGGCTTTTTTTCCTCTCCCTGCACTCTGCAAACAGAAAGAAAATCCCATGAATTCATATTCACAAAGGTCAAGCCGAAAAACACGAATGAACAAAAATCTTCTTACAGTTTTCCTTGTAACTACGTTTGCAGAACCTTGAGCAGATGAATAAGCACCACTACTTTGCGGGGTTTCGATTTCTTTCCTCTTCTTTCCTGCATGATGATCATTTGCAATTTGAGGCACCAAATTCTTCTCCTCGTGAATAAACAAACTTGGAAAATCTTCTGAGATTCCGGTGCATTCATGTACTAAATGAGGGAATATACTGTCATTGGGAAATCCCATCAAATTCTGCAAGTTCAAGATTGATGTATCTTGATAACTTGGATTTATTTCTGGAAAATTGTTCATAAATTCCATGCTGGAATTAATGTCTGATAATGAGAAAGATTGTTTAATGTTTTGCAAGAAGTAATCAGCCATAATCAGCTTTTTTAGGTTGAGCTATTGGCTTGCTTTGTAAATGTATGTAGGTTTGAATGATTTACATATATAGAGAGAGAGAGCCGAGCAAGATAACAGTTTTTTAAAGAAAGAAAAAAAAATGCAATTTCAGGTAGCACGTGGCCTTTTGGGCTTCTATGGTTTTGTTCCCTTGTGGGCCATGCTCAGGAGATATATCCAAAATGTGGGTCCTTCTTCATTAGCCATCGGATTTCATTCGGATTAAATTAATCTGAGAGTAAGAGAAAAGAAAATCAAGAAAGTAGGAAAAGGTCTCCTACCTACTAAAAAAAGTATTTTCAAACACTGTCCAAGTTCAAGTTATGACTTCGAGTGTAAGTGATTATTTGTCCTTCAATTTCACAAATTATATTATTATTTGTATGGTTGAGACTATGTGTGTGTTTGTCTCCCATTATTGGGAGAAAAATAGAATACTGAATAGTATTTTTTGGAGAGTGTATGGTTGAAAAGTAAAGTAACTTTATGGGTTTGTGTGTAGAATATTTTATTTGGTGAATGTGTGGAGAAAAATCTTACTGTAACAAACAATTTTTTGGAATAATGGTAGACAAATGGGGGCTAAATATATTAAGAAAGAAAAAAGAATGTTTGATGACGATGTTGTTGTCGACTTATCATATCAAAGATTGATTACCACATGATCGACTAATCGACTTCGATCCTCCATGATTAATAGGAATAGTATAAATTCATCAGCATGTTTGATACCTTAAAATAGGTATGATTTACGGAAAGAAGTACGTGATAAAACTTGTAAGTTGTCCTATTAATCTTGTTCGATTTAACATATTAAATGCGTCATATTTATCTTAACAATTAATACAAGCGATCTCTTACCAATACTTTCGAAGGTGACTCTAATTTGAAATGAATTTATAACATCATAAAATTTCAAGTCCAGTGACTCAGTTCAAACACCTCATTGTATATGAAAAAACTCAAATATAAAAACATAATGTAAATGTATATTTTCAATTTACTCATATCTTTGGTACACAGTCACGAACAGAACGATTGAGTATATAAAAAAAAAAAATTAACTTCTTCGTTGCCTAATGCTTGGAGTACTATCCAATCCACGTAATAGTATCTTGACTGTATGGTATTTTGCATAAAGAGAAGAACTTTAAAAATTAAAACCAAAAACCCGGTGAAAAACTTTAAAATGAAAAGATGAACTGGAAAATTTGGAATCTGGAATTTGGAGTAGTAAATAAAATTAAGGGTGTGTTTGATCCACATTATTTTGGAAGAATGTATTTTGGAATAGTAAATTGATGGAGAATGTGTAGTTGAAAAAGAATGAAAAGTTATTAATGTGATGAAAAATATTATTTTACTGAAAAATGTGTGGTTGAAAATGAGCAGAAGAATGAAAATGAAAATTTTAATGTGATTCAAACAGGGGCTAAGTATCAAGTCTTCAGAAAATGGAAAACTTGCAAGATGTCACGCTCATTGGAGATTCGAGCGCAACAAAATAAAAAGGATGAATATCAACTTGTTACAAATTAGAAGTCCAAGAAATAACCGTGCAAAATTCATCACGCCGAATGGCTATACGGTCGTTTGATTACGATAGAAGAGAAAATGAACTTAACAGTTCCATTCTATATACAGATAGAAAAAGGCTGGCTAAGAGTTACAGTTACAAGCCAGGCCCGGCCAGATCTTGACCCGTAAGCAGACCACACCAGACCTCTCTGCACCTGGGCTGGCTGGCTTGGCTGACACCACTAACTTCAACACCAATATAAAATCAAACATGAAATGCAGGAATGAGTACAGAAGCTCCACATAACAGATTTTATAGAAGCTATTCGAAAATAACACATTACTTTGGCCCTTATCCGACTAATCCGAGCCATCAATAACACTAAAGTTCAAGAGGAAAACCAGAAACTATAAAAATTATTATACAATAAGTAAAAGGAAGTGATATCAGTATATAAGTCGAATACAAAGATTCGTTTTAAGACAGAATCAAGAAACTATAAGATTTGTCATAAATATATAGAACAGTTTAAGCATGACTCTAATTGAGCTGGATAGGAAGTTAATTACAAAAAATTCTTCAACAAACATTCCAACACGCGAGGAGATGAACATAAAAGTTATACGACTACCACTATAAATTTCTAC
This sequence comes from Fraxinus albicans, assembly GCA_903798335.1. Lineage (NCBI taxonomy): Eukaryota > Viridiplantae > Streptophyta > Magnoliopsida > Lamiales > Oleaceae > Fraxinus > Fraxinus albicans. Next base: position 8,395 of record CAIGRM010187081.1, read on the forward strand.
ATAAGACAAGATCAAGTTCGTCCTGCAAATTAACAACAGATGAAGAAGGGAGCGATAACTAAAGGAATAAAAAAGAACATGGTGAACCCATAAAGATTTCACCGCCTAAATCTCCAAGCTGATACCGAGAAAAGGGGTCGATCTTGCCAGCCAATCACCACACAGCCATTTTCTTCCTTGATCTTATAACCATCACTGTTATAACCTTGAAGCAATCTCTTTGCTTGCAACATAGCATAATAGCTTAAAGGAACATTTGCAAAACCAGCCAAATCAAATCTTTGAGCCCATTTTTCAAGCTTCTCATGTCTTTCCTTCCTCTCGGCTCCCTCACATGCAATAATATTCTTAATCTCCTCGCCTAATAACATCTTCTCCATCTTCAATCTCTCTAAAGATGCTCTTGGCAAAGCCGACTCCATACAATCAAACAACGCACCATAAAAGTACAAAGACTCGGATATCCTTTCCATTAAGCTCTTCCCGTTATGGTCAGAATCTTGTTCAGTCACCACCATGACCTTCGGGTTCAAACTCCATAAAGTACTAAGAAAGTCATCAATATTTGCAGATGTTGTTGTAGATAGTGGCGAAGAAGAAGCTGAATCTTGTCTTGGACTATAAGCACTAACCATATCTTTTTCAAGCAATTCTCCTAAAGTACTTTGGTTCATTTGTATCACCCTTTGCAAATGAACTCCAAGTGCACTCAATGGCGTTGATGGGGACTTTTTCTTGAGGTCATTATCGCAAACCAAGAAAGAATGCAACTGCATAATGGAACTAATTGCTAGAGCCTCCCCAGTTTTGACACGCAAATTTTCCACATCCAGATTTTCTAGTTTGCTAATAATGGGATTAAACTGAAAAGGGATATCCAGCTTTTCCGCTTCTTCAGTCAATACATGAGCCATTTGTTCCAAAACCTCTTTTTGCTGATGGATTCCTGTTATTCTCAAGTGAGGAGGACCTTCAGGCCGAGCACTCAAATCTTGAATGAGTGCACGCCATTGTGCAGGTTCTGTTGCATTTAAATCAATAACATGAACCATTTTTTCTCCTTCCATGGCTTCAACAATAGCTTGGTTAGTGACCACAAAAGCGACCTTCATAAATGGCAAAAACTCGAAAAACATTTTCCTCACAAGAATTTCTTCTGCAACAATCCAAATCCTGGTCGAACGGGAGGCTTTGTAAATACCAGGCCAAGTTCTAAGGATCCTATCAGCAAGAGCCTCGGAGAAATATGAAGAGATACGCTGCATAGTATCACCATCAGGAGTTGCAAGATTGGAGATTTGATCAAGGGCCATGTTTGCCTTTTCAAGGTTGCCTGTAGCCACATGATTTGCACAAGTGACCAACAAATGGATTAAATATAGACCCCTCTCCTCAGGTTTAAGTTCCTGAAGCCATTGATGTGGTGACATAAAACCAGGTGAAAGAGACATCATCGGAAACATTTGAAGAGGTGACGAGGTTACAAATGATGATCCATCTTCTTGAAACATCGGTTCGTACAATTAATTCTAGAATTAACAACAAAAGATCGATAATTTGTTATGTAAATGCCTCGAATAAAAATCCTCAAAATACACGATATTCATAAGACCATACAATTTCTATCCAAATAGTGCAACAATTAACTAAAACGTAAAACAGAGTTTAGAAAAACAGTAGAAAGAACTTACCAAACAAGTCGAAATTTCTAAATTCCTATCTGGGTTTTCAATTCATCAAAAACCCACATAAAGGTCCAAAGAAAAATCCCCACCGTCTCCTCAAAACACTCTGCTTTCTTTTATGGATTTATATTTAGAGAGAGAGAGTGGTTTGGTGCAATAATAAGGCTGAGAAACGGGAATTGTCAGTTTTGAAAGAATTTATTCAACAAAACTACGTTGTGCTGTCGACAATGCGTGAGGGGTTAGCATTTGTCGTAACTGATTTGGTGTCGTTTTACATGTCGAGGAATATGGAATTTGTGAGAAGCAGTGCTCGTTTGCACTTTTTCTTCCCTGATAAAGTTAAGACCCTGTTTCTTGAAATTTGTTCCCATTCTTTGCCCGTCATTCTCTCTCCAAGGGGAAAATGATATGGAGAATGAGAATTATTTGGGAATTTAAAGATGAAAATAATTTTTTACCTATATTTGCTTTTGCATGTATTTCGTGTTCAATACATTGTACTGAATATAAACGAACGTGATTCACGTTCTTTTACTTGCAAATGTCTCATTGTTTGACATTACAAAGTGCAAACCTGAGTTGGAGAGGGAAATTGAACCTTCTCTTTAAGACATTGTTTATTTCATAGATGGATAGAGCGATAAATTATATGACAGAATACAATTAAAAAAAAACTAGAGGCTCACTTTTTTTCAATTGCCAATGTCCATTTAATGTTTTAATAGGTGCGAAAACTCGATTAGGATAGAAAGAACGTGAATATTCTTATCCAATGGCCTATTGTGACTAGAGGATCGATGGAGGCTAAGTAAAATTGACAGACGAGATATATTTTAAACTTGTTTAATCACGTCCAATCTAACAACCTTTAGAAATACCCCATAAAAATGTCACGTCAATGTCGCATACTATTTTTGTTCTTTAATTGCTTGGCCAGCAAATTGCTATTGTCATGACATAAGATGGACGAAAGAATCAAAGGAGCAGCTTAAAGACTTCAAATATTCTTGAAGAATCACAAAGTGCCAAACATGCCCTAACAAAGACAAAAGAAAAGTTTCATCAGTTTTGTCCCCTAATGCATTCCAAGTGTGGGAAATGCAAGAAATTCTCCCATTTAATTTGGTATTATCTTCTCCTCTGAAGAAAAAGAGGAAGTGGTTAACAACCATCCAAAACTTGGCATCACATGTCTCATCCATATCTATCTCCACTTGTTAAGAGCCCTTGGTAGGTGTAACTCCCCTAAGAATTTAATATTGGGACAATAAATATTGGTGGTCGATGGCAATGGATTTGGGTCGCTCGTTGATTTCTTTTAGGTGAGGCTCATGAAGACACAAGCCTAGGGGTCGAGCTGAGCCGTGTCGATTCGATCTATTGTCATTTCTCATCATATAATTGTGGTGCGTTTGATTGCAAACATGGAATTTGTATGAAAAGAAAATAGATTTTAAATAATTTAATTGCCTATAACTTATTTGTATGGAAGTTATTAATTAAATGTGGTCGATTAAATTAATTTTAAACTTAAAAAATATTATATTTATCCATTTTTTACTAATGGGTAGACGAGAGAGAGAGAATAGATTACAGAGAGAGAAAGAGTGAATTACTGAGAAATAAAAATCACACATCTCTAAAAAAAATGTTTTCCTTACTTTTAAGAAAAATATAATCAACCCTAAGGGGTTGCTCAATTGGTCAGGTCTTGGGTTTGCTCCCCAATGGTCACCGGTTTGAGTCCCCTCAGGGCCACTGAGGTGAGTACCCGGCCGTAAATTTCAGGGCCCCGTGGAATTAGTCGAGGTGCGCGCAAGCTGGCCCGGATATCCACGGTTA
>CAIGRM010187141.1:0-12047 GCA_903798335.1 Fraxinus albicans
TCTCATGATTCCTCCTCCTACTTGTCGCTAATTGATCCCACCATATGATTGCATAACGGGTAAATTCTATTACCGCTAGTTTCACCATTTTTCTCCTTAAAATAATTATGACAATCAAAGACAAACTCATATACCTCTTGATCATTTCTACCTTGGAATGAAAGAATTTTCATCTTAATGTTACCCAAACTCCGATCAACCCTATCTCCACAAAAGTCTCTAGGATCGCCTCTAGGCCCCCTTTAATGCTTAGTCTGATATTTGATCATCCTCATTAGCACTATTCACTTCATTAGATTCAACTCTAAGATCATGCCTACCTTGCCTCCTAACATTAGGAATTCCAGTAGGCTGCCCCTTTGTAAGTTAGCTATCACTGTATCCTGCCGATCCATTATATCTCTAATTTCTCCAAATACCACATTCATATGCTCGAATTGTTGTTGCATGGCTCTCATCATGAAGGCTTTATTGTCTCCTTATATTGATTCTTATTTATCAGACATCATAATAACTTTTTATGCCTCATGTGTTTGCATTCGTGTTTCTCTCAAATTTGGCTTTTTCCCTCTAATAATCTCATCGCTCTTACCTTTTTCCTCCTGATGCTTTCTTTCTAGTTTTTTTCCTCCCGATGCTTTCTTTCTAGTTCTCTAAGGAACTAATTGATCTCAATCAAAAATTTTCCCCTCGTGACATTCAAATCCTCAAGAACAGCAAATTTGAGAAGGATAATGACTCGAGAGAAAGGACTCAAGAAAAAAATGAAAGAAAGAATTGAATGAAAACACAAACAAGAATTTCAAGAAAGTGTTTCTTGAAATCGATTTATACCTTTTCCACAACATAATTGCTACCAATTGATGGTTCAGGTATTGATCTTTCTCTCTCTAATGCAGGTCAAGATTTGAGGATAAATATTCTTGAAGAGGGATGGAGTTATAGGATCCACAGAGGGCAACAACCTTACAAAGATCCGGCTCAACTTGAAGAGGAACTAATGACGAGATCGACAGCAAATAGGATCAATGAAGCCATGCATTTAGTTGTTCAAACTATGGAGGCTAAGAGTTTGAAATTAACAAGCCAAACACCAAGTTTCATGTTGGGCAGGAAGGTGGAAACAAGTTGGATGCATTGGAATCAAGAAAATAAAATTGGAAGCCAGACAGATAACTATGCTATCGTGTAGTACAAAACGGGATGTTGTCGTATGTACTATTCTCAAAACAAAGACGTAGAATTTTGGTTGTTCTATGAAGTAGAGGGAATTATAACTATGTGGCGCAATGTTCATCTTTTGGACGCACTTTTTCAAATCTTTCCTAGAAGTCTGCCTTTGGTAGAACTCTTGTTATGATATCTTTTTAATATCTTTTTGATATAATTCCATTTTAATTAGGTTTTTATGGGTTCTTTATAAATAGGATTCGTTCTTTTCATTGTAAAAACAACACATTATTGAGAGATTAAATCAAAGCAAGGTTGCTTTCTTCTTGTGGCGTACAACAGTTTCATAGCAAGATTCATAGTTTTTGTAATTAAGGGGTGAAGTTCTTCCATAACTTTGTCCCTTGATTTAATGAATTATTGGGTCAAGTCTCAAACCTGGATTTTAGCTTTCTTGGGTTTTGATTCAATCTTTTATGGGTTTCGAAGCTACTATTGCACAGTGGGCTTACATCAGTTGGTATCAGAGTTTTAGCTCTAAAATCAAGGTTATATCTTTACTTTCAGCAATTTTTTTAAATCCTAAATCTTCACTTTCTTCGTCATTATTCATCGCGCTCTTGAGTCTTTTTAGATCTTTTCATTTTTTGGGTCTTTCAATCCGATAAAAACGACAAAAATATTCACGAAGCGTTTGTGCATTAGATTAGTGCCCAAATCAATTATTTTTCAATTTTTGGCCTTTTGTTGAATTTTTGCACAACAGTAAAACAAATCTGAAAAATGTAAAAATAAGAAATAAAATAAAATCAGCAATTAGATAAAAGTTTCAACAACAAGAAAATCAAATTTCCAAGCCAAAAAGTGTCCGATTCGTTTCAATAATCACTTTCTCGAAATTTCTTGAAACATAAATTCATTCAAGAATTCAATTCAGCCTCCAAACTACCCTTTGGACTGATATTGTTGCGAAAAAGGTGAGAATCGAATTCAAGCAACTCTTTCTTGAATTTCTTATTGGTGTTTCCATTCTATTTTCCATTTCTTCTTTTCTTGAGTCGTTCGAGAGTCAAATTCCTTCTACAATTCTTTGTTTGAACTTCACAAGGGGAGAATTCTTTCGATTGAGATCGAAGTAGTTCATTAATTGTAACAAAATTTTAGAAGTGCAAGAAAAAGCATTTAGAGGAAAAAGGCACAATGCTTGAGGAAATACTATTCTAGTTCATAGGATGTTAAAAAAGAAAAGATCTACCTACATCTAGGGAGGATAATATTCAATTCTTCATGGCAATGCAACAAAATTTTGAGAGGACGAATGTGATGTGTGGGGAATTTAAGGAAAGATTGGATGGGGCGATACATTGATTGTAAAATTACGAAGGGAGCACCTAGAAGAGTTCTTGATGTTAAAAGGAAAAATAGGCGTTATCCTAGTGCTAAAATTGACCAAATGAGTTGATAGGATGAGAAATAGAAAAGATAGGCTTGAAAGGGGGCCTAGAAGAAATCCTAGAGACTTGATAGAGTAGAGTACCCATTGGTAGATGAAGCACTTGTTACGAAGCGTAGTGAGTTTGATGATTTGATGGAAAGTTCAAATTTAACAATCAAACTATAATCATATGGAGAAACAAGAGAAGAAAAAATAGAAACTAAGAGAGAAAATAGAGAGGTGGCTGAAATCATGAAAAAAGAATCGAGCCACAAGAGAAAAGATAACAAGAGAGTGAAAATGAAAATAGAGAGATGGTTAAAGATAAAAAAAAAAGAGTGGAGCCACACGAGAGAAAAGAAAAGTCAAAGGTGAGCTTCCATGAAAAAGAGTGAAATCGAGAGAGTTTTAGTGAAACTAACAAACCCCTCCATAACTTGATTCATGAGGACATGCCTATTGGGTTATCACCCATTCATGGCATTGAACAGCAAATTGAGGAAACTAACCAACCCCGCCTAATTTGGATATTTCTTTGTTGCAGGAGGTTAATCACTTGTTCCCTGTGGAAGCAAAGGAGTTTCAAAAACAATTGGGGAGTTTTAAGAGCAATGGAAATTAGGGGTAAACATGAATTCACTAATGGTAACGTATCATCATCCCATATCTAAGTTAGATGATATTCTAGTGCAATGCAAACGTCTAGATAGATGTGATATGCATTTGAAATGTATTGTGCATGTCTTAAAGCATGAAAAATATTTTGTTAATGTTGAGTTCCTTAACTATTTTGAGGTGAATTTGTGGACTAAGTTAGGGACCAAACACTTAATTTCTACTACTCATTTTGATACATGGTCTTAATCCACTATCTTTCTTGAATTTAATTCCTTTATTTGTTGTTGAAAGAGGTTGTTTAGATAGAAGGTTGAACAAAGTGTATCTCACGTTGATCAAAGAAAGAGGCGTATTACATTTGAAACCGATCGTTGGGTTTAGGTGCACGTGAGGAATTCAAAGGAGGTATAAATTACATTCTAGGGGAGATGGACCATTCCAAGTGATTGAAATGATAAATGATAATGCCTACAAGATGGATTTTCGAGGTGAATATAAGGTGTTTACTACTTTCAATATTATTGATCATTCAATCTTTAATGCAAGTCAATATTTGATGACGAATTTTCTTGAAGACGGAGGGAGTGATAGGATCCATGGAGGGCAACAAACCCACAGCATTTACTTGTTCAAGCTACGGAGACCAAGAGTTTGAAGTTAATAACCCAAACACCAAGTTTCATGTTAGGCATGAAGGCGAGGCATGAAGGCGGAAACAAGTTGGATGCATTGGAATTAAGAAAACAAAATTGGAAACTAGACAGATAAATATGCTATTGCATAGTACAAAATGGGATGTTGTCGCATGTACTATTCCCGAAACAAAAAAGTGGAATTTTGGTTGTTCTATGCAGTCGCATACTTATCAAAGATTTCATCTTTGTGGCGTTCAACAATTTCATAGCAAGGTTCATAATTTTTGTAGTGAAGAGGTCAAGTTTCTTCTAGTTTGGTGTACTTAGAAGCCTTGGATCCAATTCATGCATTTTGGAATGTTTTGGCACGTTTTGATAAATTTCGCGCATTTTTCATTCAGCCTTCATTTTAAAATTTAGATGACTTCGGTATAATTTATAACGTTTTGGTACATTTCCCAATTCTCGGTACATCTTAGCACATTTGACAAGACATTTTGTGCACTTTAGTTTATCCATGAATTCCCACAATTTGGCATAATTTTGTGTGTTTTGGTATGTTTCATCAGCTTCATACAGTTGGTCTCTTATTTAGTGGATTTGAGCACAATTTATTACATTTCACATGGCATGCTACGTTTCATCTAATTTCAAGAAACTTGTTAATTCTTGCAATTTTGTATACATTTCGCGTAGCTTGGTATATTTTTTGTGTACTCAATTCATTTCACACAACTTATTACGTTTTGGTGCATTTTGAATGTTTCATTCACTTTTGTACATTTTTTTGCATTTTGGTACACAAACAGTTTGGTACGTTGTAAGCGTTTTGTTACATTTTGCGCAATTTGATATGCATTTTGGTGTTCTTTCGTAAATTTCATATACTTTTATATGTTTTGACAAGTTTTCGGTTGTTTTGTGCATTGTGATGCATTTTAACTTTTGTTGGTTAATTTAAGGTTCTTTAACTATATTTCTTTATTTTGGTACATATTTATGTGTTTGTTGGTAAATTTCCCTAATTTTTTTATATATCGGTACGATTTGATTTATATTGATTTTGTTTTAATACCTTTCTTCTAGTTTGGTGCACAACCTTGGATGCATTTCATGAGTGTTGGTATGTTTTGACATATTTTTCGCATTTTTTTACATTTCATTACTTTTCTACATTTCTTTGAGTTTTCATTTCTTACATTTTGGTATATTTCGCCTCGCTTCGATTTGTTCCCTGCGGATACGATAATTCTGGTGTATTTCGAATAGTTGGCTTCATTTTGTACTTTTGAAGCCATTTGGTACGTTACATGCAACTTGGTACATGTTTGCTCTTTTGACACGTTTCCAGCACTTTGAAATCTTTGGAAGCGTTCTACTGTTTTTGCTATGTTTTGATTCTAATAGTTCGGTTTATCGCTTAAGTAGTAGATTTGAGCACAATTTATTATATTTGACATGGCATGCTACGTTTCTCCTAATTTCAAGAAACTTGTTCATTCTCGTACTTTTGTATTCATTTCGTGCCGTTTGGTACATTTTTGGTGTGCTCAGTTCGTTTCGTACATTACATGCAACTTGGTACATTTTTGCTCTTTGGACACATTTCTTGCACTTTGAAATCTTTGGAAGCGTTCTGGAACATTTTGCTATGTTTCGATTCCAATAGTCGGTTTATGTTGCGGCTTTTTGGTAAACTTCTCCTAGTTCTGGTTCTCATGTTTTAATCATTTCGTGCATTCTTGTATGTTGAATGCATTTTGTTAGAATTTGGATACATTTCTTGTAAACTAGAAAACTTAAAGCCAGTTTCATTCAATGGTGTACCTTTTGCGTTTAGTAATTTTCGGGCGTGTTTTGTGTATAGGTTTAATGTTTTGGCCTGTTTCATGACATTTCTCACAACATGCAATTTATGATGTATCAAGCATTTCGTTAAATTTTGGTACATTTTGGTCTGTTTCAATCATTTCGTGCATTCTTGTATATTGAATACATTTCTTATAAACGAGAAAATTAAAGCCAGTCTCATTCAGTGGCACCTTTTGGCATTGTATAGGTTTGCATGTTTTGGCCGTTTTCGGACATTTCACACAACGTAGGGTCAATTTTATGATATCAATCAGTTTGGTAGATTTTGGTGCATTTTTGTACGTTTCACGTACTTTGCTGCACTTTTGCTTATTTTTCTTCATTTTTCTGCATTTTAGTATATTTTTAAACTTGGTGTGTTTTGGCGAGTTTTGATGCATTTTGTAAAGTTTGTCACAATTCAGCGAGTTTAGTACATCGCTTTCGAATTCGTACAGTTTGTCATGTTTTACCACTTATGGATATGGTTTCGTACATTATGCTACATATTGGCACGTTTTGACACATTTCACAAAACTTCATATGTCATGGCACTTTTGTATACATTTTGTGCAAGTACATATACATTTTATGTATTTGGTTCATTTCGTGTATTTCAGTTGATTCGGGAGCATTTTTTGGAACATTTTGCATTCTTGTTTATTTTTCGCATATTGGTACATTCAGCCAGCAGTTTAAAATTTTGACGACTTCAATATATTTTGCAAAGTTTTGATACATTTCCCAATTCTTGATACATCATGGTGCATTGGAATACGACATTTCGTGAACTTTAGCGCATCCATGAGTTTCGCACAGTTTGGTATAATTTTGTACGTTTCGGTATGTTTCATCAGTTTCATAAGGTTTGTCCCTTGTTTAGAAGATTTCGACACAATTTATTACATTTCGCATGGCATGCTACATTTCGTCTAATTTCAAGAAACTTGTTCATTCACATTTTAATCATTTCGCACGTTCTTGTATATTGAATGTACTTCAGTACAATTTTGATACATTTCTTGTGTACTAGAAACTTAAAGTCAGTTTCATACAGTGGTTCCTTTTGGCATTGTTTAGTACTTTTGGGGCATTTTTTTTGTATGGGTTTGCACGTTTTGGCCTATTTCAGGACATTTCGTACAACACGGGTCACAATTTACTATGTATCCACTTTCGTAAATTTTGGTGCATTTTGGTACGTTTCACGCACTTTGCTGCATTTTTGCTTATTTTTGTTCATTTTTCCGCGTTTTAGTACATTTGTAAATTTTGTGCGTTTTGGAAAGTTTTGATACGTTTTACTATTTTTGTCACAATTTAGTATGTTTGGTACATCTCTTACGACTTGGTATAATTTTGTGTGTTTTGGTACATTTCATTGGCTTCGTACGGTTTGTCTCTTATTTAGTAGATTTGAGCACATTTTTTATATTTCGCATGGCATGTTATGTTTTGCACGTTTCATTGCTTTTCTACATTTCTCAGAGTTTTGGTTCATTTCTCCCACTTTGGTACATTTGGCCGTGCTTTGATTTGTTTCCTGCAGTTAGGATTTTTTTGGTACATTTGGAATAGTTGGCTTGATTCTGTACTTTTCATGCAGTTTGGTACGTTACATGCAACTTGGTACATTTTTGCTCTTGACACATTTCGTCAAATCTTTGGAAGCGTTGTGGAACATTTTGCTATGTTTTGATTCCGATAGTTCGGTTTATGTTGAGGCTTTCTGGTAAATTTCTCCTACTTTGGTTTTTCACATATCATTTCATGCATTCTTGTATATGAATTCATTTTGGTACATTTTTTATACATTTCTTATAAACTAGAAAATTAAAGCCAATTTCATTCAGTGGTTGGTTTCTTTTGGCATGGTTTAGTACTTTTCGAGCATTTTTTTGAGCTCAATTTATTACATTTCGCATGGCATGCTATGTTTCACATGTTTCGTCTAATTTCAAGAAACTTGTTTGTTCTCGCACTTTTGTATACATTTCGTGTACATTGGCACATTTTCGGTGCGCTCAGTTCGATTTGCACAACTTAGTACATTTTGGGTCATTTTGAATTTTTCGAGCACTTTTGTACATTTTTGGGCATTTTGGTACACTTGAACAGTTTGGTACATTGTGTAGCATTTTATTACATTTTGGCCATTTTTTGTGTTTTAGCAAATCTTCGTTCTCTGTGTTGGATTCCTGTATTTTTTAACGTCTTAAGGAAATGCATACCACCTATTGCCCAAAAGTAAATGCAGTGTAATTTATTAATTTTCTCTTGTGGCACGTAGGTGTAGCGAAAAATGTTGGAGCATCTTGGATTGGGTTTCAATGTGTAAAACAATCGAACATCTATGGTTACGATGTTCTTTGTTTTTAATTTTATGCACTTTTTCTATTATTTCAATTTTTATGTGACCATGTTTTCAATATTTGTTTTCTGTTGTATGTTTGTAAGGTTTGTTTTGCTTTGTTGAAAGTCTTTCAATTCGAAAATGTAATTTCAAGGCATCTCTAATAAAAGAGTTACTCCAAATGTGCATTGTTCCTAAGAATGTGTTCCCATTTACTGTTTTCTTCATTAATTTATTTCCCTAATTTGTCTACTCTTCTCAGATACAAACCCACTCACTCAATTCTCTTCTCAGGCACGAACCCTAAAAGCCAAAATATCATTACATTGCCTCTTCTCATGCAAGACCCACTCCGTCATTTCTCTTCTACCGTGAGTCTTTTAGTTCATTCTTCCTCTCGAAGATTCGACTTTTCACTCCTATTTTCCCAAACACTCTTAGCCGTGGATTTTTTGGTCTTTTTCGGTGTTTTAGCAAATTGTTGTGCTCCGTGTTGGATTTCAGTGCTTTTGAACTTCTTGAGGAGATGGATACCAACTATTACCCAAAAGTGAATGGAGTGTAATTTCATGATTTTCTCTTGTGGCACGGAGGTGTACTATAGGATTCTTGGGGGCAACAAACTTAAAATGATCCGCCTCAACTTGAAGAGGAACTAATGTGAATCTATGTAGCATTAATAGCTCCAAAACCCACAAAAGATTGAATCGCAACCCTAAGAAAGCTGAAATCCCGGTTTGAAGCTTGATCCAATTATTTATTGAATCAAGGAACCAAAGTTATGGAAGAACTTGACTCCAAACGCCACAAAGATGAAATCTTCGATAAGTTCGAAATTAAGTTCAACAAAGAACAAGAAGAAAGCAAATCTCGCTTTATTAATTCTCTCTATAATATGTTGTTTTTACAATGAAAAGAATGAATCCAACTTATAGGAAAATATATAAAAAAGATACCATAACAAAAGTTCTATCATAAAAAGACTTCTAAAAAAAATATGATAAAACACTTTCTGAAAATGAACTATGTTGCCGCATAGATGTTTCCCGCGACAACATAGAACAACCAAAATTCAACTTCTTTGTTTCAGGAATAGTACATGCTACAGCATCATGTTTTATACCATGTGACAGTACAGTTATCCGACGGGTCTTCATTTTCAATTGCTTGAATTAAGTTCAACAATTGGGTTCCTCTTCCATGCCCAACATGAAATTTTATGTTTTACTTATTGCAACCGAAGTCTCGGCCCATGTAACTTGAACAAGTAATCTCATGGCTTCCTTGATCTTCTTTGCTCGTGATCTCTTCATTGTCTTTCTTCTACAATCAATAGATCCTTGCTAGCCTTCATCCCATGGTTCTCATCATTCCCTCCCTCTTGAAAATGATTCATCATCGAGTCATCACCTGCATCAAACAGAGAAAGATCAGAAACGTTGAAAGTAGCAGAAAAATTATAATCACCTGGCATATCCAATTTATAGGCCATCGTTGATCTTTTCAAGCACTTGAAACGGTCCATCACCTCTCCATTGTACTTTTGACTTCCTTTGAGACGGAAAGCGCTCTTTTCTCATATGCATCCAAACCCAATCACCTGGTTCAAATGTAACGCGCCCTCCGTTCTTATTCTCAATTTGATGACGCACCTTCTCATGATAACTCACTAATTCAGCCTTCTTCTTATCATCTAGACTTCTTTCATCAACAAATAAAGGAATTAAATTCAAAGGATAGATTAAAGCCATATACAATCTCAAAAGGTGTATAAGAAATTGTAGAATGTGTGGCCCTATTATATATGCAAAATTTATGTATGGCAAGCAATCTTTCCAACTCTTTAAGTTCTTATTGACTATAGTACACAAAAGTTGTGTCGACGTCCTATTAACTACCTCAATTTGTCCATCTATTTTTGGGTGACAAGTAGTAGAAAATAATAACTTAGTTACCAACTTACCCCTACAGAACCCTACAAAAATGACTAAGGAACTTAACATCTCCATCAGACATAATACTCCTAGGTATCCCATGGAGTCACACTATTTTCTTAAAGAATAAGTAAGCTATGTTCGTGGCATCATCTATTTTATGACAAGGAATGAAGTGTGCCATCTTACTAAACCTATCCACTACCACATATATGGAATCCCTACCCCTTTTAGTTTTAAGCAATCCCAACACAAAGTCCATGGATACATAATGGACGAAAAATATAATATGAGAGGTCTCCTCCAATGTATAATCATGTTTTGTATTTATAGGGCTTGAAAATAGGTTTAAAATCCGTCAAAATTATATTTCAAGAAGAATTTGTGCCAAATTCGAAAACTGCTTTGAAATTCGAATTCTACGTAGCGCTAAGGTGCTAGGTGTATAGCATTGAGGTGCTATACTTTCTGTTCCCGCTTTTGACTATTTGTTCATCTTCAGTCCTTTCTTGAAATATTTTAAATCCTCCATCTTTCAATTACATTCAATTGAGTCCAAACATCCTCCACTCGTCAATATTATGTCCGAATCAACTATTGAATCTATGCAATTAGTTTCGTCTCTTTTTTGCTTGTCTTTCTATTTCACTTTCAATCATCGAGTTTTAACTAACAAGAGAAATACACAAGAGTTAGATCATAATTAATCAAAAGAACTCCTAAATGTCTATTAATCAAAAGAACTCCTAAGTGTATAAAACAAACTTATCAAACACCCACACACTTCCAACATTTGTTTGTCTGAATCAACTTCTCCAGTGCAAAACTGATGTAAGTTTGCGAAGAATTAAGCAAACATCATAAATTTACAAGTTGCTTCAATTCCCAACCCTTAATGGTCAAATTTGTCTTTTCTTCACTTGTAAGACATACACACCCCTAAACTTATTCTTTTAAGTATTTTTCTGAGATGTGATCTAAGGTTAAATTTTCATACTAATTCTCACCCTCTCTAGTTTAGATGAATTTTACTAATTGCAAGTCATATCTCAAGAAGTAAGAATTCTCCAAATTTTTCATTGCTTCAATCTCTAAGAATCAACTAATTTAAGACAACCCCTTGCTAAAAGTCTAATTATCTCAAATAAGTGTTTGGGTTTAATCACGGTATGTTGTGTCTTTTGTTTCATACATCTGCTTTTTCAAGTTTTCCGTGTGAATTCTATTTCTTGCATAAGCTATCACCCTTTCGAGTTTTCTTTCTAGATTTTCAATAATTTATCTCATTAGAATCTTGTAGGGTAATTTCATAACATGGCAGCATTTTTCCTTTTATGCAATGATTAGTACAATGCCCCTCATTGAACTCTCATTCTCAAAAATCGATCTCTAATTTAAAATTTTCACCTAATTTTCATCTCATTGAACTTGGACTATTCACATAAGATTTTACACAGAATTAGTATTCATATCAGTATCTTTCTACAAAAAGTCAATCACCTCCCAAACTATGGTCCAAGGATGTATAATATAGTGATTTTTGGGTTTAGCATATAAGTTCTGCTATTTCAACCTCTTAAGCATATGAATTCACTCATTACTTCACAATGCTAAACTTAATTCATATGCGCAAGCAGTATAATATTTCATTTGGATGAGAATCAATTAGGTATATAACATACTCACAGTTCATAAATCAGCACATGATTCCACAGCAAAAATACAAAATAACACAAAAATAATAAAACTAAAAACTAAATATTTTTCCACCCCCACACTTTAAAGCAGACATTGACTGAATGTTTTAAAGTAAAATTTAATCAACATAAAGAGGCTAGAAGGAAAGGAAACTGGTACTCCCCGAATTTTTGTTTGATATTGGAGATAAGCATGCTGGATCAGTTCAAAACATTCTTCTTCTAGTTGACCTGCCTCTCGCTTAGTATCCTTGTACATTTAAGCGATGGAAGAAAATAAATATAAGAGTCAAAAATTAGTTTAAAACTACAATGTGGTGTGTATGTGATGGGGATCGAGGTGCTGACCAAGTT
>CAIGRM010187179.1:0-16195 GCA_903798335.1 Fraxinus albicans
AATTAACACTTGAATTTTGAAATAATTTAACAAGTTTGTTAATTTTGAAATGTGATTTTAATATGTAGGATTTATGTATTGTTCCCTAAATTAAAAGCAAACAAACACCAATGGCCAAGGCTCCATGAACACAAGAAGAAGTTTAAGGGGAAAATAAATTTGCATATAAATTAGGGGGTGTTTGATGGATATTATCGATGAAAAAATGTATTTTAAATAGTGATATGGTGAGAAATATATGATTAAAAAGTAAGGAAAAATTATTGACGTGATGAAAAATATTATTTTATTGAAAAATATGTGGTTAAAAATGAGTTTTGAATGAATGTGTGTCNGGAAATAATGTATTTTAAATAGTGATATGATGAGAATATTTGGTTAAAAAGTAAGGAAAAGTTATTGATGTGATGAAAAATATTATTTTATTGAAAAATATGTGGTTAAAAATGAGTTTTGAATGAATGTGTGTCAAACAGGGGTTTAGAGTTTTTCCTATATTCAAATCTAGTGTTATATCTTTGCAAACATTTAGCCCGTGTTTTATTTAGTTAAATATCATATGTTTAGTAAATTTTGATAAAAGTTAATAAAATGTGTGGTTGAAAATTGATAAAAATTGTGGATCCCATTAAAGTGATTTTATCGACTTTTTCAACTACACATTTTATCAACTTTTATCAAAATATATTAAAAAATTAATTTTTAACTAAACCAAACGTGAGTCAAGTATACATTAGTACTTTTCCTTGTTGTTTCTCAACATTATTATTCCCTTATTTCTTGGATTGGGAGAATCTTAAAGATTTTTCAGATATTGAAATAAGGTTATGATTTACAACTATTATTTCAAATTTCTTTAATTTTCATACTCGTTTTCAATCATACATTTATACAATAAAATATTTTACAGTAAACTCTGTGGCTACCTGCTTTTAAGTGAAACTGAATTCAACTGGTTAAAAGGGAACAGGGAAATTGTACAAGGCATGACTTGTTGCCTCATCTATTATCTTTATCCAAGCCATTAATAAGTGAGAGCTAGCTTAAGCATACAACTCGAATAGGCTGTTCTACTTTTTTCTATTTTTTAACTACACATTTTTAAAAAATTACTATTCAAAACTTCATTTTCTCAAAATAATGACCAGAAAACAGGGGCTTTGTTTATTGACACAACGATCTAGGTTTTGAAACTTGAGAGTACCAATTGTAAACATTTTGTTTAAAAATCAATTAAATTCTATTTTCCATGTTATATAGTTTTTATTCTAATAAATAGGCTTGTATTTAATGTAAGTAAAGTAGACTAGTAGTTAAAGCATACAAAAATTTGCCAAGTTTCACTGCTCATTAATTTTCGGATATGTGGAGTGATTGGAAGTCTTGATCGAGCATTGTTTGGTCGACCTTGTGTGCATTATCTTTTTTTCATTGACTTCATGATTCATGGATGGTCCTATGGTAAAATAAGCAAAAAAAATTACCAAGTTTCACCGCTCGTTAATACTTTGATGGATTAGTTACCATTATCGAGCAATTAACCATCGAGTTGTTAATCGTCACTTGACCTTGTATATATTCTGTCTTACCATCCTCGAATGGTAAAAAGCCCTATATTCTTTTTTGTATAATCAAGTGATAAAAATTATACTAATCAATAAAATTATTTGTACAAAATTGAGTTACAAAAGTTGGGTTACAAAATGTGTTGGCAAAATCCAGACTGTTGATTTCAAATGATTTAAAAACCTATTTTTAAAATGATGGGTATAGATGCTATTTTGTAACCCAACTTTATACACGTAACATAACCCATTCCTTAATAGTAAAAAAGGAGAGAAGATTCGATAAAAATGGTCCTAGAAACACACGTGATAGGTGATAAATTAAAGTTGACAAAAAACACTCACTGTTCTCGAAAGACAGGAAGGGAAAATACTTTCTGCTTCATTTTATTCAATGAGCAATGGCATTTACTTAGACAGAGACATTACATCAACAAAATGACAGGAAAAAAAAGTCACAACTAACCCACTATCTTGAACACTTATTGAAACAATATTCAGATTTCTAAAGAACCTGACAAATGAAACAAATCAAAGACTCAAACATAAAATAAATTAATAATATTGAAGACTTGATCAAATGACCAATTGCACGAAGATATGTTAAAATAGGAGTTTCCATTCGAATCTCGAATCACATCACAGGATCTCGAGTGCGATACATATACATCACATACCCATTTTATTCCTCTTTCTTATCAACATCTTGAATATCAAGATGTCGCATTTTGAATGATTCGAACTTCAAAGAGTTATGAACGTTGCCAATTTAAACTTAAAAAAAGAAAACAAAAAACATCGAGTTCCTTCCAAAATAATTCCTAATCTGACCAACCACTCCCTCTTCTGATTCTCTCTCTGGAGAAAAAAAAAGAAAAAACAAAAGAAATGAAAAAAGTGAAGCCCTATCAAGGGAAGTACCTTCGAGAAAACTCCTCTCTCGCCATAATCGTAAAACACAAGATTTGATTACTGATTCAAACCCATGACTGAGAGAAGCCCATCAAGAAATTCCATATACCCACATCAAAAACTACTTGTAATGTATAGTAGTTGATCTACAAATTTGCCAAAGAAAACTAGAAAAGAATCTGCAAAAATGGAGTCTCGAATTGAATGCATATCATCTACTGATGGGATTCATGAGGATCAGGTTCCCCACCCCCATACTTTTTCTCAGTTTTCATCTTCCAAGCCATCTAACATTAATAATCTCAATATGGTGATTCATCCAGGCACCAGTGTCCACGAGCTTCTTGAATGCCCTGTTTGTACCAATTCTATGTACCCTCCTATCCACCAGGTTAGCCCCCAATTGAAATTAATATATTTCTGTATATTTCATTCTAGATTCTTCTATTGTTGTTGTATTGGTTTATATTTTGAAGAAATTTAGGTTTTCTATAGCTATCATCATGGGTTAATTGATGCAAGCTTGTAGCTTTTTCTGTTTGATCTTTGCAATACTGTGTAGATGTTTGTGAAAAGGGTGTATTGATTGAGAATTTGGGTGGCAAGTTTCGGAGATTGCTGAATTGTTTTTCAGGGTTTCCCCCATTTTATTTTTTTGTGTACATATTGATGGCTTGAATCTATTGGGATGCTGATGCGGCGTATTTGGTTTGGTAGAATTGTGCAGTTGGTATGTTAGGTTAAAAGAGTGTAATAGGATAATGGCTAAATTTGTCTTTTATTTTTGATAAGCTATATTGCAGTCAATTCGGAATATGTTGTCTTGGATCATGCTGCTGAATAAACTGATTTCTGAATTGCTCAAATAAATCTCATTCCCAGAGTTTGATCTGGTGTAAGGTGAACACCGTTAAACCGATGATAATTATATGTCGGAAACTTGGGCTTCTTATGATTGGAGTTCAGAAAGAATATAACAGAAAAATAGACCATATATCATACGTGGATTAATAAGATTGGAAGAGATGGTTGATGGAGCATTAGGCCTGAGGTTAGGTCCTGTTTGGCATGCTTTTGCTTGTTGTGGAAGAACTTTTGGAGCAAGCTATTTTAATTTTTGTTTGAAAACTAATTTTTAAAAGAACTTCCTATTTCGAAGTGCTTTTAGAGGAAGTCATGTTTGACTAGGTTCCTCTAAAAACTCTTTTAACTAGAAGAAATATTTTCATAAAATTAGCTTAACGGGTTCAACAATAGTTTTTGGGTCTAAAAAGCTTCTTTTGAATTTTTAAAAGCCATGATAAACGGCCCTAAATTTTTTTTTAAAATTGATATTTAAATGGTTGTCAAGATATGCCAGTTGGTATTATCTGTGCCATAGGCCACTAGAGCCATGCATGGTCATGGATATGAGAAAGCCCTAGTTCTAAATTCCAATGGGATCATTAAATTAAATGCTTTCATCATTTTTGGCTGAAATGAGGTGACATGATCTGATGTAGGTTGAATACTTTCTGGAAGTGAAGCTTTATGGTTAAAAGTTTATTAATATAATACTGTAAAAGAACCTTTATTAGAATTTTGGATTCTGGATGTCATTGACTAAAAGTCTAAAATTGTGTATTTAGATGCAGAATTTACTTGGTCAAATGGAAAGGAGAAGAAAACAAATTTGCTTAATGTTGTAACAAAATGTTTTGTGAAGTTTGTTAGTGAAGTAAGGGGTTTAGGTCATAGTTTTGAAGCGGCTGCCTTAAACCTGTAACTATTTCTATCATTCTGCAGTGTAACTACCTCATGTTTCTCTAACCCTTCTTTCAGAACTAATTAACTAAACATGGATAATTTGACTTGTAAAAAAAAAAAAAAAAACTGTTTTGAGACCCAGACTGGACAGGCTGGTTTGACCAGGAAACTGGGAAGCTGGCCGGAAACAAGTCCTATCACATGGATTAAACCATTATAGAAAGAAACCAGCGAAAAACAGTTGGTGAACCTGCTGAACCAGACACGGTTTATAAAAAAAAGGAAATTCATTGAATCAACTTCTTCGTCTTCGGTCTTCATGTGCTAGTTTCTCAAGAGATTCATTATCTTCCTCGGCAGGCACCCTTATGAGTATGTTGGAGAACAAAATAGGTTAAGGAGAAAGGGAGCTTGGTGGGTGTTGCAGAACAACAAAAAGAAAAAAAATATGAATGGTGAAGAAATGGAATTAGGGTATTGTTGAATGGATTGTCGTGTTGTGATTGAATTTTCCTATGATTTTTCGTGCTTAGCTCTTATGCCCCTTTGCTTTGGAAATTTAATTCTGCCCCCTGATATCTTTCATAGAAATGGAGAAATTAATTGATATATTCATTGGATCTGTCGGGACAAGGGCTAGATGACAGAGAGAGAGTGTTGTATGTGGTTTTTTTTCTTTTGGAATGAGCAAATTTGACTATGTCGGGACAACAATGCTCAAATATCAAAGAGGCCAACAATGGAAGTAGTTCTTTTTCCTTTCTGAATTGTTCTTGAAATTGATGATGTGAAAATGTAATTGTGTATAGATGAAAATTAAAATTTATATTTTAAATAATTATTTCTTAGGCTCTAGTTTGACTTGATTCGACCCAATCAAACCTTTGAGAATAGATTTTGTGAAAAATGATTTTTTTTATTAAGAGAGTGTGGTTAAAAATTATGGAAAAACCACTTGTCCACGTGCAAAATTATCTTATTCAGAGAATATATGGTTGAAAATGGGTTTTGGAAAAAATTAGTTTTAGAATCTCTACAAAAGAGGGCCTAAATGGACTCACAACGTTTTTTGTGTGAACGTATTTACATATCAAAATTTTATTTTCATTTTCATTTTTTTTTTTGACAATATTGATTACTTTTTAAGTGCTGAATAAACTCAGATCATATCTTTTTACTGCAGTGCCACAATGGTCATACTCTCTGTTCCACCTGTAAAGTACGGGTTCACAATCGTTGTCCTACTTGTAAACACGAACTTGGTGATATTCGATGTTTAGCGCTAGAGAAGGTTGCCGAATCACTTGAGCTTCCTTGCAATTATTTCTCCCTCGGATGCCCGGAGATCTTTCCATACTACAGTAAGTTGAAGCATGAGGTGGTTTGTAATTTTAGGCCTTACAACTGCCCATATGCTGGCTCGGAGTGCTCAGTAGTTGGGGATATACAATACCTGGTTGCTCATTTGAGAGATGATCACAAGGTAGATATGCACTCTGGATGCACATTCAATCACCGCTATGTTAAATCAAATCCTCGAGATGTGGAGAATGCTACTTGGATGCTCACTGTAAGTATACACTTTTTCCTCACATTTTTAGTTTGGAGATATCTCATTTTTGTTTCTAAAATTGTGGCATTTACAATATATAATGGACCTTCAAGGAATATTATGCCCATTTGACTCATTAGGCTCTTCCATTGCTCCCTTGTTCGCCAAACAACTTACTGCATGATTATATCTAGACTTGCGTTGTAACCCCATAAGGCAGCGATAATAAACTATAAGCCTTCACTTATTCCCAAATAAATTTGGGGTCTTCTACATAAATCCTTCTTGCCATTACGCTTAGTGCCTCAGTGCATTGCTAGATCTACTCGAAGATCTAAAGCAACGAGATCATTAAGTTATGTTACATTTGGTTACTTTCTCTTCTAACTTGCTGTGTTGCAACTCCATTAGGAACAAAATAATAATTATTTTTATTTATTCATTACTAATCACGTCTTCTAACCTTGTTTAAATGTTCGGACTGTGACTGTAATAACCTGGGAAGACACTTGGCGTAAATAATAAAACTCACTTTATTGTGATATCGATGTGAATCTTGGATCTGATTAATCCATGCCGAATTTTCTTGATTTTTCTTTTTTTCCTGTTGCAACATCAAGTATGGACACAGTTAATGTTCTTGTGAGTTGTAAATGCTGAATCCCTTGCCCATCATTTTTCAGGTTTTCCATTGTTTTGGTCAGTATTTCTGTCTTCATTTTGAAGCTTTTCAACTTGGCATGGCTCCTGTTTATATGGCATTTCTTCGATTCATGGGCGACGAAGTGGAAGCTCGAAACTACATTTATAGCTTGGAGGTGGGGGGAAATGGCCGTAAACTTATCTGGGAAGGCACCCCACGGAGCATTCGGGATAGTCACAGAAAAGTTCGGGATAGCCATGACGGCCTCATTATACAGCGTAATATTGCACTTTTTTTCTCGGGAGGAGATAGGAAAGAGCTTAAACTTCGTGTAACCGGGCAAATATTGAAGGAAAACCAGAATCCAGATGGAGCGTGCATACCTAGTCTATGCAGTTAAATGCTGCTTTGATTTTCACTTTTTTCGTGTTCATGTCGAACTTTCACTTAATTGTTATTAGTGGTTCGATATGTTTAACGTTGTCAAGAAGTGAGTGTATATGTTGTGGAGGTTTCGGCTTCATCAATAAGCTTTTATTTTTGCAATTGATGTGCGGTGCAAGTTCAATACAGATATTGTCAAAAGCTGCCTAGCAAGTGTGTATTTTTTTCTCGAGTAATGCCATTCATCCTCACTGGGGATGAAAACACAGTCTACGTGGCGTAAATGTGGTATTAAATGATGGGTGAAATTAAATAAGTCATTTAATTTTACATTTCATTTAACCTATCATTTAAAGCTACATAAACTGTGTTTTCATCCCTACTGGGGATGAATAACATTACTCTTTCTTCTCTTTGTTTGAACTTTTTTTTTTTATCGGTAAGTGTAAATTTGTATTGATCAAAATTCATGTACAAGTGATCAAAAGATGAACAAACGCCAAAGATCTAATGAACCAACACTAGAGACTCAAAAATGAATCAAAGCATGAGAAAACAGAAAAAAAATGATTTTGCATACCCGTGTTTTATTCATCTAACAAAGTTGTCATACTGTGGCCTAAGATCTTCAAAAATATTCTTGCTTCTCGCTGTCCAAATTTCTTAGACCATGCAGGCAAGTGCAATTTTCTTGGCTTTGGATTGCCAAGAAGTACCTCGAGCTTCCTTTTTAATTCATTTCAATGCACTGGGCAACACTGTCATCGATCTCTTTATCCCCTACCAGGCTTTAATTTGTCCCCAAGTGCATGAAGTCAAAGAACACTGAAAGAATAAGTGCTGACCCGTTTCGGCATGTGAATCACAAAAAACACAAGTTCTGTCAATGTTTAAATGCATCAATTTTTCTTTTGTAAGAAGCTTAGATTGTGCACCCAATCACAAAATGAAAGAATGTTTTGGAGTGATGTAGGGTCCCCGAACCTCCACTGCCCAAGTCTTTTTCACCCCTTTCGGCGTAAAAAACTCATATGCGCTAGCAATGCAAAACTCATTAGTTGCTATCTAGTTCGACAGCCTGTCAACGAAAGCTTGGTTAGTATGTTCGGTCCTATAAGCTGATCCCGGATGTCCAGTAGCTTCTTGAGCAAAGGAGAGTTACTTTTCCTTGCCTTGCATACACAAATACCGGTTCCTCGTAGGTAAACTTGATTTACCCACTCAATCCAAAGCTTGTCCTTCTTACTATGAATATTCCAAAGGGAATTCCAGCATTTAACGTCCCTAAATCCAAGCCCTCCATCTTGTTTCAATAAGCAAACATTACTCCAAGCAACCAACGGTTTATTGGATCCTCAAAAGGAATTTTCTGGCATAGTCTAATGATCTTTGAAGCAACTGTGGCTGGAATAGGAAAAATGGACTGTCAAAAACATTCAACACCTTGAAGAATGACTCTCACAAGTTCCGCTCTCCTCGCATAGGACAATTATGCCCTTGACCATGCACAAAATGTACACTGATATTTTGTTGAGAAACGAGTCATAAGAGTTGATTTTCAATTTTTCCCTCAAATGGAATTCCCAAGTAGCGAAACGGCATAGATCCCTTGGGTATGTTAGTTAATTAATGGATATCATCTAACTCTTGCCCATGAACACCCACCGTATACAAGCTAGACCTGTTAACATTCATCCTTAGTCCTGACGTGTCTCCGAAGTTAGATAAACAATTCATCATGATACCACCGAAGTAACATCCCCTCTTGCAAATAGCATCAAATCATCCACAAATGCTATGTGAGTAATCTTCAATGGGCCACATTTAGGATGAAAGTTGAACTCTGTGAACGTGAGTTTGTAACAACTTGAGAAAGTCTGAACTCTCTCTATTTAGTATTTACATGGCGCAACATTACTATATGCTCTATGGTTCATGCTACTAAATGTACAATAATGGTAAAAAGTCATGGTACTCTACAAAGTTCTATGTGTGTTCATGTCAAGCTTGTTGACCACGTAGGTAGAAGGATGGTCTAAGACTCCTACAAGGTACCTTTAGACGCTGCATGGCCGGGTCCATATTAAGTGGAATACTAAGTTTTAACGTTGTTCACAAATTGTGGCGTGAGTCGTTCGGTTGATGGATTTATGCACGTATCAAAAAGCAAAATTCTTGAAATTATTTTAGAAATTTACCAAAAAATTAATTTTATTTTAATTTAAAATTTGACGCTGCAGATAAATGATCACCTTCCTTAAAATGCCTAAAAACCTGTCCAGGTTTTAGGCACCATTGTGTGCTCACTTTCTTGTTCTTCATATCCATGGAGTTATTGAACTCTACTGTCTCCATAAATTATCAAAAATCATATGATATTTCATTTATATCCCACAGTTTCCCCTTCACCACATGGAAAACAAGAAATACTCATCAAGAGTAACCGTACCCTGATACCCATCTCCAGAAAACTATCTTTACACACTCAATTTATACTATGTTCACCCCGCTCGAAGAAAATCTAAGTTTTAGCTCATTTTCTCAGACCCACAAACCGAAAATTTATCCGCAGAAGAAACTAACTGAACGGAAACAACAGGTGAAGATCTTCTAAACTCAATTCATAAATTATTGGTCCAGTGACCTCAAGGAGCTGATACGATATTCGGATGAAAAAATTATGGAATATTTTAGAAATTATTTTGATGAAAAATTGTGTCTTCTTCGAAATGATATTTTCAAAAAAATCACATTCTTCTTATCGTAGAGACACGTCTTTTTGAACATGTATTTTCCAATTGTCCTTTTAGATATGCCTTTTCATTAGGTTGTATCTTTTGAGGCACTGACTTTCCTTCAACCATATAAAAGACCAATGTGTTTGGAATTTTCGTTCATATTTCTGTCGTCATTGCATTATCACATAATGCATATTCCCTTCAAAATAATTTTGAGCATTTAAAGAGGGTTCAAAACATAAGTAAGTTCGTTGGCATACGTAATTTGGAGTACTCCTATTGCGTGACGTGATCGATGCATCTTGGTAGACGAATGCCAAAAAGTCGTTAGCACCCGTGCGGAGTATTATCATTTTAAGTAGAAAGAGTCAAACTCTTGCCTCGACCAAACTCATATTCTTGTATTTCTCGTTTTTACTTTACGTATTCGATTTCACAAAGTCAAAATTTTGTCCCATTGTATGCACATAAAAGGTATGTTGTTGAAATATAATTTATGCACGTCAAATTTTACCTACAATGATTCTGAAGAATAGTTCGGTGGGGAAGTTTGTAATGCTAAATGGAAAATCGGGTTTTTTAGACGTGACTCAGGGCGTAACAATAAAATCGGGCATGACTTTGAGAATGTCGAGTTGGGTTTATAGAATTGTGTGGTTTATTTGTGGTTTGGAGAGTTAAAGGACTCTTCACTTTCGGGGATGATAGTGAGGAATACACGAGATTGGAAAAGGAAATGTTGAGGAGGAAGATGAAAGCTAGAATGGAGAAAGAAAAATGGTGAAGGGTAGTGTAGAAGTTATGTAGGATTCCACAGAGCCAATAAGTGTATCTTTCAAGAGGCCTCAGCTTGACAAGGAAAAAGTTGGAACAACATAATTGAGGCAAATGGATTGAATAATGAGTTGGCAGTAATGGAGTATTCTGGTTTTCAATCTAAGAATTTTAATGAAAAAATCAGAGCAATGGGGAAACATGCATGGGAACTAGAGCAAAAGGGTTCTTCGGAGGATAATAGTGATGGAGACTCGAGAGGATGGTAGTGCGAGTTCTTTCCATAATGGACACGTAATGTGTTAGTGCGAAACCCGTAAGCGTACAGAATCGTTGTACAAGTAATACGATTTGTGAGTTAAGAGTATCATTCCTACGAGGAATAATATCTAATTTATAGTTCAATAACTACTATTAAATTTGAAGTGTGGTGACATCAAAAGAGTTGTGATTTGTTTGTTATTTATTCTAAATGTACTCTAAGAAAGAGAAAAAAGTGATTAAATTTTATGCGAATACTTGTATTTGATTCATGTATCCCTTATTTCCATATATTTCAATTCTTAATAATCATTTTATTCAATTCATGCATTTTTAATAATCGATAAAGCTAGTATATTAAATGCTCTTTCCTAAGATACATCAACATATAACTAATACGAGACGATCTTACTCCTAGTCCAAATTCATATGAAAGTAATGATTTAGTTTAGATTATTAATAAGATTGCATGGGTGAAATAGATTATTCATAATTCTAACTACACATGTTGATTTTACCGCATTTTAGACTCATTGTGAGTATTCTTATAATTCAACAAGCAAATAACTATTTAATGATGATCAAGCAATAAATAGTGCAATGGGTATGTAAAATCAATCAAACAATAAACGTAATTCCTAAATTAAAGTCTTGAATTGAAATAAATGAAAATAGGGTTCAAACATTCATCAAATACAATTTAAAAAACCTAGACAACCATCCTAATTATTAAACTATACAAGAAATAATGAAAAGACATCACCCAGATCGAGAAATAATGGATTGGAAAAATTCAATTTCTTTGGATTAAGGATCTTCAATAAATAAGTATAATTTGCCTTTGGTTGATAATTGTGCATCGTTGTTCACCTCCAAAATATGTTGAATCTATGAATTTTTAAGTCTGGAGAGGTCTCGACGTTTTGGTTGAGTTTTGGTATTTAAATGATACCAAAAAGATTGCATTGCATTGTTACCAAAATAAAAATAAGAAAAATCGAATTTTTCCCATTTTATATTGAGGTGCGAGCCTAATACAAACTAGGGCGTGCACCCTTTCGGCAGCCTCGGGCGTCTCAAATTAGGAGGAGACACATGCCTCCTTTGCAGGCCTAGGCTTGTCCCTACTAGCATTCAATTTTTTTATCATAATTTTCTCTCACAATATCCGATAGAGTCAATTCAAAGTGTATTTGAAAGATAACTCAAAGAGTTACAATTCTTATTTAGATATTATTTTCCAATTCGAGCATTTGATGTGCTAAAAATGAGCTTCAATCTAAGACAGAAAATCCAAAGCATAACTCTTTCTGCTAGAAATTAGTGTAAGATAATATTTTGACTATATTTCACTTTGGCTTCTTTTCTCATCCAATTGAAACCTAGGACTCTCGAATCATCGTGAGGTCCGTCACAACTTTTGAGTATTTGCATTTTAGTCCCCTGAACTTTGAATTTCCTTCATTTTAGCCATTTTTCGTTCGTTCTTCCAATTCTTCATCCAAACGTAAGTTTTTCCTAATAAAAGTAATAAATAACAAATCAGACACTAGTACATTCAAAGAATAACAAAATATTATCATTTATAACCTCGAATAAGTGTAGAAATTACACTTATCAAATCTCCAAATTTGAATCTTTGTTTGTCATCAAACAAAATTAAAACCCAACTGTAGAACAAACATACAAAAATATTTAGCTAGCTAACCCGACATTTTATCTTAGAATTGAAATCATAACATTAAATCTAACTACAATTTCAAAATCACAATACAAAAATCAAACTTTACTTTTCCAATGCAAAGCCGACATGTGTGTGTGTGTGTCAAGAATTAAGCATAGTATCATGAATTCACAAGTTGTTTAATTCCCAACCTTGAATGGTGATATATCTATCATCACTCGTGAGATTCACACACCCCAAATTTATTCTTTTTGCTCTTCTCAAGTTTGTGAACTAATGTTGAATATTATACTATACTCACCTCTATAGTTTAGAAACTGCACTTATCACCAGGGGCGGATCTAGGGACGGGCTGGCCAGTGCTACAGCCCGTCCCTTCCAGCCCAAATGCTGAAGAAGAAAAAAAAATTAAGTAAAAAAAAAAAGTTTTATTTGTGAATTTTTTTTTTCTTTGCGTATTAGCCCGTGTTAAAATTTTTTCTGGATCCGCCATTGCTTATCACAATGGATATTAGAAATTCTGATGGAACTTCTCTTCTTACATCATTAGATGATTCAAAAAATGATATTGGACTTCCAATTGAAGAAGCTTCAATGGAAGAAATTGATATGCAAATTCGTAACACATCGAATGCAGATGGCAATGAGAAGACGACACTTGAGGTAATCAACAGGATAATTGGTATGAGCTCCTCATAGTTAAATGGAGAGAATTTACAATCCTATAAAAGTTCTGTGAGAACTAAATTGTGGGTCATAAAATTTGTAAAAGAAGCCTGAGAATACCTTGCAAGAAAGAATGACAAAGCAGAGGTAAATCAATAGCCTAAAGCCAGAATTGAAGAACAAATTCACCCTGTTTTGTTATGCCAAGTACAAATGAAGCATCCGATACCAATGTCGAATTATTCGACTCTTTTCTTTTAATTGAAAGCCCAAAATTTTCAAATTCTTATGAAGATTCTTGTTTTTGTGAGAAAGGAACATTCTTCAGCTAACAATGGGGACTCCGAAGCAGCATATGGAAAAGTGTATAGCCCGAAGAATCTAAACAATACCAGGATGTCCTCAGGTCATTAATTGAGCCTCAGAAATCAAAATAGTGGCCATGAAGATTCAAGCTTGTCGGAAGAAGCTAATAATTGTATTTTCTACACTTATTCGGAATTTTAAATTATAGTATATCAACGTTCTTTTGAAAAAAAAAAGCCTAATTTGTGTTATGTTTTGTTTAATAAGTAAAAATCAATGATTGCATGTAGAATTGGGAGAAAGAATAAAAAATTGAAGAAAATGATGAAATCCAAACATGGGGACTAAAGTGAAACAATCCAAATAGTTGTGTCGGATTACAAGATGGCGATTCAAGAATGCCAAAGGTCAATTGGAGGTGAAAAGAAGCCAATGGAATGAAAAAATTGTCGAAAATGATCAAAATACACCCTTGAAAAAGCTCAAGACTAATATGCAATTTGGTTCAAAAATGACAATATCATGTGTAAGCATAGACCTGCAGGTCCTTATTTGGGTTGACCGAGGTTAAATTGAATGAACTATGTATACACTCAAATTGAACCATGCGTACGCATGGTTCATTCCCAAATGAAGAAAATTCTTTCTTTATTTTGTTCCACCTTATTTTGGTATGCAATTTTTTGGCACTCTATATAAGACATAATACGTCTAGAACATCCCCAACCTTCTTTAGACCTAAAAATCACATATTCTATATATTTTGGAAGCCAATAACGAGGCTTAGCATCAAAATCAAGACGGATATAAGATTATTGAAGACTATTAATCTCTTTTCAAGATTCATTATTTCTTCTTTTCGGGTGAATTTTTTCCAATATATTTTTTTTATAATTTAATCATAAGACTGCTAGGCTAGTCTTTATATTTAGGGATGACAAAAAAAACCCTTCAAACTCGATAACCTCGAGGTCCCACTCCGAACGGGGTGAGGATTATCCGCTTAATTGGGTATTCGGGTTGGAGACCAAGCGGGTGACTTTACCCCCATAGCGGGTACGGGTAACCTGCCCCGCCTCGCCCTATTTAATTTTTAATTTTTTTAAAAATGCAATACTTTAAATGGAAAATTCAACGAAATTTCATTAGTTCTAATAGAAGATGACAAATAAGATTATCTAAAAAATATGACAAAAAATAAAAGCCTTAATTTATCAAATATATTTGAATAATTTAACTTTTAAAAATAAATTAAAAATTAAAAAATATATTATCGTCTCACTTTAATGAATGTTGACAAAATAATAATAATATTAATAATTAAACGGGTAGTAACCCCGCCCCGTCCCGCCCGGCTTTGCCTTCCCGACTAGCCCCGTTACCATTCCTATTTATATTGTATTAATTTAAAACTAATAGTTTAGTTATTTCTTGATTTTCTTGATTGATTTTGCATGATCATTGCATTATTTAATTGTTTGACAACCAATTAAATAATTAATTGCTTATTATAGTATTGTGAGACTCACAATACGTCTAGAACTTAACAAAATTAGCATATGTAGATAGAATTAGGAATAATCTTTATCACATATGCAATTATATAGATGATCTACAATTTAATGCATTTTGGTCAAATAAATTCGAACTAGGAATACGATGGGTCATGATTAGAATATACTTTAATTTGTCTTGGAAAAGAGAATTAAATACACTAACTTCATGATTGTCTCAAATGCATGAAATTGACTAGATTACGAATTAAAATAAATGGTAATAAGGGGATTCGAAATCCAATACAATCATGCACATATTTGACATTTTATTGCTTTTTTAGTTTAGAATTAGTATAAATAACAACAAAATCACCTCTTTTGTGTCACGAACATCAAATTTAGTAGTAACTAGTGAACTAGGATTAAATACTATTTCTCGTGGAACGATAACCTACAACTTACTTTATTATTACTGGTCAACGATCCCGCTTGCGGGTTTCAACCGAACAGAAGCATCAACTCTACGGGAGAAGCATAATTCCGAAGGTGCTGAAAACAATGCAGTAGGGATTGATCTTCAAATGCCTGAAACTACCATTAGTAATGAAGTTAATGGCGGCTGTGCAAAGCTAGCATAGTTCGGAAATACGGAAAACTTTCAGAAAAATTTTCACGAATTTGAGCCCATTGTACAAAAGATTGGAGTTGGCTTCAGAGATAATTACTCGGTCACTAGGGAAAATACAAATCAAGAGTTAGAGCTTAAGTTCCTTAAAGATGACAATGAACTCGAGTGGATGAAAGATGTAAAGCTCAGGGATATTGTATTCAGAGTTCGAGAAAATGAGCTTTCAGGGAGAGATCCATTTTATCTTATAGATGATGAAGATAAATGCGCATTTTTCGGTGGCCTTGAGAAGAAAGTTGAACAAGAAAATGAGAAGCTAATAAATCTGCACAAATATTTCGAGTAAATTTAATCAACACTCATTAAACTTTAATATTGTTAACACTTACTCCCTCATCTTTAAGAGGTATCACAATGCTCACTCATCTTTCACTTGAATTACTCGTCCATCACCCGTTAAGTAACCATTCCAAATTGTGGATGGAAAATCACACGTGGCAAATGACAAATGCTATGTGGCATGCTGCCAGCTTTAACCATGGAAAATAGAAGTCAAACGTGGCAAACTTACTTGACAACCTGGAATGAAACCCATGACATTCAAATCCAAACTCGAATCTTCTACCCATTTTTCACTAGAAAAATGCTATCCATCCCCATTGGGGATGCATCCCCAGTCTATGTGGATACCCAATGAGAATGAATAACATTTCTCTTTTCACTAACATTGCTTTTCTGAAAGAGAACATTAGGAAAATAAATTATATCAATTTCTTCAAAATTGTCCATCAAATCAGCTTCAACGCACTATTATAACAGTAGTAACAATCTGATTGTTAA
>CAIGRM010187185.1:0-12639 GCA_903798335.1 Fraxinus albicans
GAAAAATTGGTTTGACCAACTTTTGACCAATTATTTTAGTGGGTCTCGTTAGTTGGAAAAAATATTTCTTTGGCCGAGTGTGTTCTACTCTATGAATAGATTAATGTAATGTATTTATTTTCTCAAAACCAATTTAGGGTGAATGAGAAATTAAGGCCAAAAGATTGCCACTTGAAGTTGAAATAAATTGGAATAAAAATTGGTGGAAAATTGAAAAAGTGTCAATCACATATATGAAAGTTAGAAGAATATAAATCACTTTATATTGCTCAAGTTTGGGATTTTGGTTTAGACCTCAAGGGCTACCGATAGTCTTTGAAAGGGAGATAACCTACATGCTAGTAGGTTGGACCAAAGCCCACACGCGCGCGTCGCCTCCACCGTCCGTCCAATTGGTCGGCTCGGCTAATCACGGCATGGGCACGGCCGTGGACTTGGGCTTGGGCTTGGATTTGGATTATTCTTCTTTTGAAATTATTCATTCATCCCTGCATTATTCATATTTTGCAATCTAGCCTAGAAAATAATTTTCGTGCATTTTAGTCCTCGAATTTTTTAGAGAGATCAAAACGTGAGTAAGTTCGCTGGGTTTTGTAATTTGTACTGCTACTATTACAAGTTGAGGTTGATGTATCTTGGGAGACGAGTGCCGGAATACTGTCAGCACCAGTGCGGGGCATTATCGTCTTAAGGAGAAAGAGTCGAATTCTTGCCTCGACCATTAACATTTTATAGCATTCAATTTTTCAAAACGTTACTATGCCCAAATCAATTTAAGATGATATAATTACTTGCCAAACATCCAACAATCTTAAGACGATAATGGCAAGTAATAATGCATCTGTCATACCCCCTAATAACATTTTGCAATTCATCAGCAACCAAATCTTCAAATTCTGTTAATATTTCTTACATCTCAAACGGAACACTCTTATCTTTCATATTTGCAATTAAAAAACCTCTTAACCACCACCGGATAAAAGCAATTAGACCGTCTTACAAAATAACAATCTCATTCTCATTATTTGTAATGGTAAGAAAACTCTCGGTTCGTTGTTAGGTAGGCTTCTT
This sequence comes from Fraxinus albicans, assembly GCA_903798335.1. Taxonomy (NCBI): domain Eukaryota; kingdom Viridiplantae; phylum Streptophyta; class Magnoliopsida; order Lamiales; family Oleaceae; genus Fraxinus; species Fraxinus albicans. The sequence continues at coordinate 1,072 of CAIGRM010187185.1, forward strand.
CGACTACTTAAGAGAAACCATAGTGATCTTATGACTGCCCCATGAAAATGTTGACATATGGTTGATTTCATTTTTAATGTTTTGATCATAACAAACGAGATTAATATAATTTTTAACAGTTGATTTTGAGCGATGATAGTTCAATGTTAAAATCAATCAAGTATTGCAAAAATCAACACATTATAAATCAAACTCGAAATAAAGATCAAAGTGGAAGTTAAGCATTCAAGTCAAATCATTCGAAATGAGAGTTTAAAAGACAAATGTCAAGAAAAAGCAAGATCAAGAGCATGGGAAACGACATCAAAGAAAGATCAAGACGAGAAGTCTAAGAGATAAATTTCGAAGTAAGATAAAAAACTAGACTTTTTAGTTCAAATATAAAAGTACAAATACTTTGATATTTAACGATGAATGATAAAAACTAAAAAATCGTTTTATGTACGAAAATATTATTTCATAAAAACACTTGTATAAACATAATTATTTTTCAAAAAAGTAAGTATTTCAATTTGATATTTAAATTTTTTATAATGTTACTTACCTGAAAAAATGAAGTGAAAACGTTCTTCAAAATCCTATATTTTTGAGAATCGGGATGTCCGATTAGCCCAACGATCGTTCTTTTTAACCGTTCTGATTTTTGACTTACAACGACTAGTTTGTCTGGTTCCGGATCCGAAAGTCCAGATGAATTGTCCGGTTGGGTAGAAATTTTGGCATCATGATTGCTATAAATACCACATCACTTTGCATTCATTATAACAACAAGAAGAGAGATTTCTTGTGAAATATATTTCTAAAAAATCTTATTTGAGTTTACATTTTTACATTTATTTAATTTATTTACTCGTAACAAAAATTTTGATTGTTGAATCAAACTTTTTGAATCATTTCTCCAATCAAAGTTTTTCATTTCTTTTTGTGCTTGACTTATTTATATCAATTTTTTTAAAAAAAGATATATTTTTTGAAGAATATCTTTGCACTTACATTACATAAAATTTTCTACATCTTCATATAAAAAATTTTGATTGACTGAATCAAACTTGTAAAATAATCATATTTATCAAAGTTTCTCATTACTCTTTTAATACTTAATTTATTACAATTATTCATTAAAAGGGACAAATATTTTAAGATTTTTGAACTTAAGTTGCATTTGACTCTTCTTCATCTTCTCACTGAAAAATTTTGATTGGTTGAATCTAATTTTTTAACTATCATATTTATCAAAATTTTTTATATAACACTTGAGCTATCATTTGTTGCTACTCATTGAAGTTTTAGCCTCTCTTAGTAATTAAGTCTTTGTATTACTTATAAAGATAGGAATTTCAATGTAAAATCACTTTGATAAAGTGTGGGTCATGTTGAAATCCCTTAAAAGATTAATATTGTGTCATCTATAACAAATATCCCATGTGGGCCTCACATACGGATTTAAATTTTGAGGTGTGCTTCGGGTTTGACCTCTATTTCCAAACTAACCAGTGTTGTCAACATTGCTCCTTTTCGAGTTGACTGGGGTTCGTAGTGGGGCCTTTCATTTGTTTAAAGGAGCGGATGATGATGGTTCGATGAGTGGGCAATTCTCCTATAAGCAGTCGCCTTCTTATCAGATTCAATCATCTCATCCTTCGTTGAGATGTTAATGGCTTTCGACAACGTCCAAATATTTTGCAACCCAATTCTATCTTAAATAATCTCATTCAAACCACAGGTATACTTGGCTATCCTTTGATTTTCGAATTTTTGACAGTGTTCCACTCTGCCAATCACGTAAATTCATTGGTATAGTCCGTACTATATGATTTCCGTGCATGCATCCCAAGTACATACAATACAATATACTTTCATAATCTTCAGGTAGAACTCGACCCATCGCTGACTGCTTCATCTTCCTCCAAGTCTGAATTTTACTCTTTCCTTATCTTCTTCGAGTATTCTGTAATTGATCCCATCATACGGCAGCTGCGGATTTCAAACGGAACGTCACCATCTTAACTATTTTGTCCACTGAAACATCTATAATTTCGAAAAATATTTCAACCTCTACAAACTAATCCAGGAAGTCCTCGATATTCATGTTACAAAAGAATGGGGGAATGTCTACTTTAATCTGATAATCATCAAAGGTATTTCAGTTTTCATGATTACGATTATGTGGCGGCGCTTCGAACCCCTCCTTTGACTCCGACTTGCTTTTTTCTACTGTAATTCTCCTATTATTTCCTCTCTAAACTATAGGTTCAGCGAATTTGTTCATTGTTGATTTCTTGTTGTTCATTCCGCCCATTGTTTCTAACACCCTGCAACAACAGTTGACGAATTTCTTCAATCTGAGTAGTAAGATCATCAATCTGTCGATTTTGAGTGTCCAAATCTGTCCTAGTAATTGGTACGTCACCCATGATTGTGAATCAAAGATATGGAGACAAAAAAAATCAGCTTTGATACCACTTGACGTGGCGCGAAGAAATGAATTCAAACGAAAACCTTAAGAACACAATTTTTGAAATCCACCAAATTATGAAAAAAATAAACTCATGAAATTTTATTAATATAAGATCATAAAAAATGATGAATCAACCATTTATTTATAAAGGTTTACATGAAAATCTAGCTTAAACAAACCAAAATTCCAAAGAATTTGAAATAAACTAAATGATAAAAATAGCACTAAAACATTAAAAGCAATTTTCAACTCCTAAACGAACTCGGATGGCTAAAATCCATCATATATCACGACAAAATCATGTGTTCTACTCATCTCGTTGTTTTCTTTTCAGGTTTGTGAGGCTGATTTTGTTCAAATTGAATAGGGCCCATAGTGTTGGTGGATTTGCCCAAGGGTGGAGACTTGGTGGGAAGTGGTTCGACATAGTGGTCCCTTCGGCAGTGGTGGAATTGAATGCCACGATATGCATTCTGCATGAATCCAGAGTCTCATTTAGTTGCGTAGGGCATATGGGTGGTGGCATGAGGCTGGGAATTGATGGGGGGTGGTCGCCGGCAAGTGGCAAAGCTATAGACATCCGGATTGGAGTTGGGAGGTTCAGGTCCTGGGTCACCATGGCACCGAAATTGCACAACCTAGAAAGGAAAAGTCGTTTCTTATCATATTGATTGCACACCTTTTAAATAATTCTAATTTCAAAAAAAATATTCCCACAATAGCTAATACATTGTTATGCAAATGTAAAAATGAAGTCATTAAAGATTCAACCTCAATTTTATTCTTGTGGAAAATTTACTGTAGAACTCCAAAACTTGAGTCTACAATGTAATTTTAATTCTTTTCGAAACAACATATTTTCGTAAATTGTCAAGAAGTCTCCAAGAACAACCTATATGTGCACTTTTGAACGACCTATGTGGATCTCATGGATTTTCTTGCGAGAAATTGAGCAGTGAGAGGCGGGACGGGAAAGGGGTTCTGTGATCTTATTTGAATCTCCAGTCGGCAACATTCCAGAATTTTGTCCTGTTCTCGTTAGCATCAATCACCTTTACCCTCTCAATTTTTAAAAACACATTAAAACAAAACAAAGCACAAATGTGTAGTGAATCAGAAAATTAATTAACAGGCCTGCACTTGGCTTTGCAACCATATGGGGGTGTTTTTTCCGAAGTTTCTCTCAATAAATAGCCATCTCAAGAAGCCACATTAATTGTTAAACAGGTATAAGGCAGCAAAGTAAAATACAGTATACCATGACTCAGGCAATTTGGTTCTGGTGCTTAGACATGTTCTCACACTATCAATGCCCAATAGCAAACAACTTGGCAGTAAGCACTTGTTGCGATTTTCACATATAAGCTAACTTTGTTTCTCAAAGATTCCTAGGAACTAGGTTGCATGAAACTTTGGAAGGCTAGAATTTTTGTTCAAGAACTTGATCTAAAAGTATAAGCTTTTACATCGGAACAAATATCTATCATTTAAATATTATGTTGAACACATCCCCTCACATGTACGCGATATTCATTTTTCTAATCAAATCCTATACGTTCACAATTCATTTAAATGAGTGGCGGTGAGACTCGAAACTAAGACCTTTGCACACCCTGATACCATGTTGAACCACTAGATTTAAAAGTTTAAATATTATCTTCAATAGTTTTTGTTTTAAACTTGTGATTTATTTTTAAAAATGGGTTACTATAACTCTAGATTTTCTGATAAAGTCATGGTTGAAATTTGAACGAGGTATTTTTTCAGAATTTTTAAACCAAAAGGGGTATACAATCTGGAGCTATGGTGGCTACATGTCCTGCTTTAAGAAGTGATGTTGGAGTAACTATTTTTTCTGATACAGTTGGTTTTGGAAGCACTGCTTCCACTCCGGTTTGCAATTCCGTATATGGAGCAGAGAGTTGTGATACCTGTACAAGCGTCGCACATAAGTTTAATTTTTCAATTGAAGACTTCATTAAGATTAATCTGAACATCAACTATGATGCAATCTTCGTGAGTCAGTGGCTTTGCGTTGGTGGTTCTGCCTAACTAGTGCAGATTATGAAGAACTTAATCAAGGATAATACAATATTGTCCTCCCAAATGTAATATCTTTTAGATTACAATCACTAGCTAATTGTTCTCATGTCATCTCCTTTTTTTAACTTATAACAAGGTTTCGTGATCTTTCTTTATTCCTGGTTAATGTTTCCAAGTGAAGTATTGTCCCTTTAATGTTATGGTAATATCTTTGTTCCTAAGCTTTCAACAGAAGGCATTTCACATTAATACAATAATTGAATAAATATTTTAGAANTTAATACAATAATTGAATAAATATTCTAGAAATTTGTAAAAGAAATGTGAATCCTACATAAATCTTTGTATTTCCTTGAGATTATTGCCAATAGGTTATTTGGCAACCTTACGATCCTTTTGAATAGTGTTGTTTCCATCACTTAATCCCAGAAGTAGGGTAAGTTTTGAAAACCTTTTTGCATTTAATTTTGTTTTGTAATTTCTATCGCAAGTATATGATATTGTTAACAAATAATAAAGTGAGTTTAAGAGTGTGAATCATCATTTTCACGAGGAATAACTATCTAAATATTGGTTATACTATACGTATCTTTTTGTCGAATAAAAACAATTAAGATTGATTATAATCATTATCCTAAATATTATAAATCTAAGAAAAACATTTAGACACACACAAGCTGCAATTAGGATTTTTAACTTATGTGTGAAAAGTATTAGGACTCGCAGTTTCACCGTAGTCATCCCCTTTATTCTTGCCTCTCAAGTTCAATTTCTAAATTTTTATTCAATAGAATTCACCAATTTAATCAATTTACTTTCTAAAGCTCAAATCAATCCTATCTAGTCAAGTCAAGTCACTATATTTCTACGTAAATCAGAATAAGCCTCAACTAAACTCATTAAATCACTTAGGAATTCAATTAATGATCGCAACAATATTAGGAGTTTATCTCTATGTTTTATCCAATTCTATAAATTACCTCCTGGTGCGTTATAAATTCACAATTTAATTAAGGACTGGCCAATTATTTGAAAACAATAGAGAATAGAAGTAAAATTACCACATGAAAAATTAAATTCAAAAATCTTGAGAATTGAAATTAAAGTCAACAACTAGGTTACTTTGTTCAATCGGATTAGTTACACATCAATTGGGAAAAAAAATGAATAAATAATTTGAGGAAATCACCGAATTTTGATTGAAAAATGAGGAAAAGGTGATTATCTTGCACCAAGAGAATCACCTTCTTTCACGCCCAAATTCATAACTCTAATTTTCTTAATTTTTATTTCATTGTTCTCTCTAATTTTCTATGGTGCACCCCCTCTTTCTATGACTATTTACGGTGGTAGAGATGTCTTGAGAGTTGTGCCTCAAAAAAGGATAAAAAAAAAAAAGAGAGAAAAATCAAGAAATGAAAAATTAAGGTAACATGACCTTTCTAGTGAATTGTTGTCTCTTTGATGTCATGGTTCTTCGTTTCTAAACTCTCAACAAGAGACATTGGATTGTAAAATCAATTAAATCAATGTTATAGAAAATAAAAACAAAAATAAATAAATTATATAAAGAAATGTTATGCTCGTTGAGAACATGAGGTCATATGCTGTAGTTAACGAGGATGTGTGTTCGAACACAAAACCCTGAAAAGCTTTTATTCTTCTTGAGATGATTGTCAAGCGGTTATACTGGTTCAGTTATTGAAGAACTTTACCGTCCTCCTCAACATTTTTGGTTCCCATCCATCAATCTCACGAGTTTGGTGCACTGCTCTTAAAATTTATCGAAACGGTCTGTATTAACCAGTACAATATACTTCCAGCTTATGGATAACACAGATTGACAACTAGAGGTTATTTACGATGACAGTACGTTAGAAACAAAATTGAACTTGTATCAATTCCCCGTGAAATCAATAATTTGTAGACCAAGATTTACTTTATTTTAACTAATAATAATTGTAACACTTATGACATTACTACATGCTATACAGATATTGAAGTAATAGTTTCTGTGAATAATAACGGGAATAATAAATTATGTTGAAGTTCTTTTTGGATTGTCGCCAACCACAAAAAATATGTTCCTGTAGAGAATCTGTTCATGTGCTGACAATTACTTGTTAGATGGCAAGCCACAAGGATCTCGCATTGCCCTCGGATGCTCAAGTTAGAACGAACTGTAGAATCAAAAGGGTTTCTGTGATCATATTTGAATCTTCAGTCGGCAACATTCCATCATTTTGTCCCTGTTCTTGTTATCATCAACCACCGTTATCCTTTCAATTTTTACAACATGTTAAAACAACACAAAGTACAAATGTCTAGTAAATCAGAAAATTAATTAACGGGCCAGCACTTGGCTTTGTAACCATATCTATGTGCCTAAGGGGGTGTTCTTTCCAAAGTTTCTGTCTATAAAAGCCATCTCAAGAAGCCACATTAATTATTCAACAGGTATAAGGCAGCAAATAAAAATACAATATACCATGGCTCAGGTTTATAAAACACTACTCAATTTCATTCTGGTGCTTAGTCTTGTTCTCACACTATCAATGGCCCATAGCAAACAACTTGGCAGTAAGTATTTGTTGTTGTAATTTTCAAATATAAGCTAACTTTGTTTCTCAAAAGTTCCTAGGAACTAGGTTGCACCAAACTTTGGAAGGCTAGAGTTTTTGTTGAATAAGTCGATCTAAAAGTTTATACTTTAGATTGGGCCATATTATCATCCTTAAATAATTGTGTACAAGTAGCATTATTATGGACCGTTGTGTGCTCTCATACCATGTTGAACCATTGTCTAAAAATTTCTGTTAGACGGCAAAATGTTAGATAATTTAAATAATGTCAACAGTTCCATTGGTAAAGCCAAAATGAGTATAAAAACTGGTGCTACTATGGCTACATGTCCCGCTTTAAGTAGGAATGTTGGAGTAACAGTTTTTTTCTGATACAGTTGATTTGGGAAGCACTGCTTCCACTCCGGTTTGCAATTCCGTATATGGAGCAGAGAGTGGTGATACTTGTACAACTGTCGCACAGAAATTTAATTTTTCTGTTGATGACTTCATTGAGATTAACCCGAACATCAACTGTGAGGCAATCTTCGTGAGTCAGTGGCTTTGCATTGATGGTTCTGCCTAACTAGTGCAGATTATGAAGAACTCAATAAAGGATGATAAAATATTGTCCTCCCAAATGTAGTCTCTTTTAAATAACAATTGTTAACTTATAATTATTATGTTGTCATCTCCTTTTTATAATTGTTAACTTATAACAAGGTATTATGACCTTTATTCCAGGTTAATGTTTACAAGTTAATTATTGTCCCTTTAATGTTATGGCACTTTCTTTGTTCCTAAGCTCTCAACAAAAATATTTCTCATTAACATTAATTGAATAAATGTTTTAGAAAAACATTGAGTACACAAAATTAGTTGCAGTAACTTTGTAGAACAACAAAATGTAGAAAGGAAAATTTATCGATTGGGACTCATGACAACACGATGTCCTAGAACGAAATTGCCTACAGTAAATTGCTATGACTTCTTTGGAAATCACTCTTAGGATACAACGATCGAATTACTTGTACAATTTTCAGAACTCTGAACATTACTCTAGAATAATATAATATTAAAAATAACATAATAGTTTTAAAATCAAGTTTTTGGAATATAGAATTTGAGGAATGATTTCAGTGTGTATTTTTTTCAATACAAGGTGGGTTTGTATTGTCCAAGAACCATCAATTCATGATTTAATAAAATTAAAACTGCACTTTTGTGAAGATTTTATGATTTGAATAAACAATTCAAAATTGCCTCAATTGCCAGTTTTTATTTCTGTTTTTATGATTTTAATAAATCTCTAACCCTCCAACTACCATATTTTATTGGCTAGTTTGATCAAATAAAAGAAATCCAAAAATGACTAAAATAATGATAACATTTTTATTTTAATAAAGAAAGCCCAAAGGCCCACAAGGCCCAATCTTAAACTTTTTAATTACAAGTGGAGTGTGAATCAAACCGCCAACCTCACACCTAAATTTCACACTTCTCATCAATTGAACACGTTATCTAATTTAATTAGTTCTTTTGAATAATATATTTGTTATAATATATAATATCAGAAGTATGGTGGGTTGGTTTTAAAATTGATAAATTAAAGTTATATGTATTAATTAGTACAAGACAATTCTTCTGCCTTTTATATGAACAATAAAGTTTAACCACTAGAAATACTTTGTATTGAGAGCATCTCCAAGAGAACCTATATTTTTAAAGAGCATACATAAATTTAGAGAGTAAAAAAATTTAATACTACAACACGCTCTTTATATTTCACTTCACTAGTTTTCCGTTAAATTATTGTATTATTTTCCTTTGTTGAAAACTGAAATACTTTGAATGAATTTAATTATAAAGAGTGGAAAGAGTCAAACTTACTCTCTAAATTAAAATTTTAATTTAAAGAGCCTATTGGAGCATAATTTTAAGGGTTAACTCTATAAAATAGAGAGTATGTTATATTTAAAGAATTTCTTGAAAATACTATAATAATGTAAAATAATTGGAAAAACTCTAAGCGCCCGTTTGAGGGGCATTATTTCCACCCAAGAATGATTTTTCTTACCGTTAGAAGCAATGTTGTGGGCCCAAGTGTGAAACAAAGAATTCAAAACCGGCGGCCCAATGGTACAATTTCTTCTAGTTTTGGAGAAATAATGCCTCTCAAACAGGGGATAAGTTGCACTTATATAAAATAGATATTGACATCAAAGAGAGAACAAAATAAATACTAGAAATCAGGAAAAAAAACGGAGAATATTATTTCCATAAATTGCAGAAACACCATAAACTTCCACTTATATAGTAGAATATTCTTTTCAAGTAAGAATTCTTAAATTGAAATTTATGTTTAAACTATCACAGGACAAAATTGTGAAATAATATTTTGGTGATTTCATTCATTATAATTCTACAATATATAGAATATATAGAAGAGCATTAACAAGGAAAGATACACATTTACAATGAAAGAATCATTGCTCCTCGGAGCATAACTCAGTGGTGCAAAGGACATGAGTGAGGTAGTCTCAGCTGAGCTAACAGCTGCTGTGTGAGGATTCGATTTCTACCTCTTACAAGGTATGAAATTGGACTCTTTATGGGCACCAGTATGACAGCTCTTGTACCCTAACCTGTTGAGGCACATCCCCCGATTTACCTCTTCCACAATGCTTTAGGGGTGGTGGGGGCCCCTCAAGATTGGGGTTCAACCTTTACAATGAATGAATCATTAGACTAGGAAAGAATAATTAGCCAATAATAATAAGGACAATTACTAATAAATTATGAAAAGAGAGAAAAAAACAGAAGAGATAATATAAGTCAATAGAATTATGTATATTATAATGAGAACCAAAATCCTATATTTATAGGACAATTAGGGATATAATGATAATAGTTTCTACGGTTGCAGGGGTACAATTGTCATTCACTAATAAACTTATTGTTAGGACTTATATCGTATTGGTAATTCTTTAAACAAAAGAATTATTATAAAAGAGTATGATTGCTATAAAAGAGTTGTTAAAGTCAAGGAGTCTTTTAGAAATTGTATAGATGAACTAAAATTCTTTGGGTTCGAGTATGGAATAAGGAGAAGGAGTTGCCAGATTTATGCTAGCCTATCGCCTAACTGATAAATCACCCTATAGAGAGTTTCCAAACCGTGGAAACTCCTTACTTCAAAAACTGATTTCGGTGTTGGCCAATCCTGGATTGCCGTTGTCTTCTCTTCATCGATTTGTAGAGCATCTTCACCAACCACAAAGCTTAAAAACAACAGCTTCTGTGTATAGAAAGTACACTTCTTCAAGTTGATGTACAGTTGATTTTCTTTCAGAATATCTAGGACTTACCTCAATTGGACAAAGTGATGTTCTTTGGACTTGCTGTATATGAGTATATCATCGAAATAAACTACAACAAAATACCTAATAGAAGGACAAAGATCCTAGTTCATCACTCTCAAAAAGGCACTGGGGCATTTGAGAGTCCGAACGACATCACCAACCATTTGTATAGTCCATCCTTGCTATTGAAGGCAACTTTCCATTCATTCCTAGGTTTACTGTAGATCTTATGGTAGCCACTGCGAAGATCTTAAAACCCGCCAAGCACATCTAACATGCCCTCCAACCGTAAAATAGAAAACTTGTATTTCGCTGTTATCTTGTTGATGGCACGACTATCAACACACATACACCTCTTTCCATCTTCTTTGACACTAAGATGACATGTACTGGACACGGATTCATACTCTCCCTTATGAATCCTTTCCTCAACAGCTCCTCAATTTGCTCTCTCGGAATCTCATTCTCATTCGAACTTATTCAGCAATGGGGTAAATTTGGAAGGCTAACCTAGGTACTAAATCTATCAGGTACTGAATATTCCTCATAGGAGATAACTCATTTAACAATGCATCAGAAACCAAATCTTCAAATTCTATTAATATTTCTTACATCTCAAACGGAACACTCTTATTTTCCGTATTTGCAATAAAAAAACCACTTAACCACCACTGGATAAAGGCAATCATACTCTCTTGCAGAATTTACAATCTCCTTCTCATTATTTGTAAGGGTAAGAAAACTCTCGGTTCGTTGTTGGGTAGGTTTCTTCGAATGCTTGAGAGAAACCATGTCGATCTTATGATTGCCCTATAAAAATGTTGACAAATGGTTGATCTCATCCTTCATGTTTTGATCATAACAAATAAGATTAATATTATTCTTAATAATTGATTTTGAGTGATGATAGTTCAATATTAAAATCAATCAAGCATTGTCAAAATCAACACATTAAAAATGGGACTCAAAATGAAGATCAAAGTGAAAGTTAAACATTCAAGTCAAATCATTTGAGACGAGAGTTTAAAAGACAAACGCTAAGAAAAAACAAGATCAAGAGTATGAGAGACGACCTCAAAGAAAAATCAAGACAAGAAGTGTGAGAAACAAACTTTGAAGTAAGATAAAAAAACTAGACTTCTTA
>CAIGRM010187186.1:0-10461 GCA_903798335.1 Fraxinus albicans
GTGGTTAGCTGAGAGAATTGCTTCCCCCCACAAATTTTGATGTAAACCAGAACTAATCAATATAGCGTTCATCATTTCTTTCAGAGTACGATTTTTGTGTTTCGCAATACCATTTGACTAAGGTAAATAAGAAGTTGTAGTTTGATGAATAATCCTAGAATCTGAACAAAATTCTTCAAACGATGTTTCATATTCCCCACATCTATCACTACGAACAACTTTTATTCGCTTGCTTAGTTGATTTTCAAACTCATTGTTGTACTGTTTAAATATTTCTAAGGCTTCATCTTTGCTCCTTAGCAAATAGACATAACAGTACATTATGCAATCATCTATAAAAGTAATAAAATACTTTTTACCTCATCTAGTTTGTACAAACTTTAAATCACAAATGTCACTATGAATTCATTCTAGGGGATTCAAGTTCCTTTCAACTAAATAAAACTGTGTTTTAGCTCTACATATGTTTCACACCGATGATTTTGATCAAAGGAAATAGAAGACAATAAATCTAAACTTACTAATTTACGTAAAGTATTAACATTTACATGTCCTAACATATTGTGCCATAAGTTAGAAGATTCATTCAAGTAAGGAGATGATTTATTTTTATTAATATCAAAATCACGGAGTAGAGGCACTTCATTCATTTTGAATAGCCCATTAGCTAAGTACCCCTTGCCTACAAACATGCCATTTTGGTGAGTACAAACTTCTCAGATTCAAATACTAGTCTAAACCCACTCTTGATTAACAAAGCTCCAAATACCAAGTTTTTGCGAATATCGTAAACATGCAGCACATCGATGAGTATTACTTTTTTTTTCGATGTCATTTTTAGCACTACTTTACCTAGATCAACAAAATATCGGGAACATGCAGCACATCAACGAGTGTTACTTCTTTCCCTGATGTTATCTTCAGCACTAATTTACCTAGACCAACAACTTTTGATGTTGCGGAGTTGCCCATGAATAGTTGTAGTCCATTGATAAGAGTGTAAGAAGAAAACATCTCTTTACCAGCACAAACGTGACGAGTAGTACCAGTATCAACGAACCATTCTCTCTTATTGTCCACCATGTTTGATTCAAATACAACATATGAGAACATTAGTTCAGACACACCGTTAGACATTATGTCTTTCTCAGTCAAGTGCACTTGGTCCTTTTTGTATTGTGTTTTCTATCGGTAGTCCTTTGCAACGTAACTGGGCTTACCGCAGTCATAGCAATTTCCTTTGAATTTCTTGGCCTTGATCTTTTGCTTGCCATTACCCGAGTGCTTCATTTTCTTGCTAGCATTTGGCTCCACCAAATGACTTTAGCCTCTATTTATAGCTTTCCAGATTTCTTTTCAGAATTGCGATTATCTTCCTCAATTCTTAATCGTACAATCAGATCTTCAAGTCTTATTTCCTTGTGTTTATATTTCAGGTAGTTCTTGAAATCTTTCCACATTGGTGGTAATTTTTCGATAATCATAGCGACCTGAAATAACTCACGGAGGTTCATACCTTCTGCATGTATATGATGATTTGTAAGTCTTGGACTTGATTCATTACTATTTTAGAGTATACCATTTTGAAGTCCAAGAATTTGCCTACAATGAATTTCTTCAATCCGGCATCTTCCATTTTTTACTTCTTTTCCAATGATTCCCACGGTAATTTAGTTGTCTTGACCAAATGGTATACGTCGCATAGTGTGTTGTCAAGGCAATTTAGGATGTAGTTCCTACACAAGAAGTCACTATGACACCATGCATCAAATGCTGCTCGTTTTTTAGAATCTGTTTCATTCTCCTCAACAATTTGAGCATCTTCACTTAAGACTTTTGCCAAATTCAGAGTCGTGAGATAGAACAACATTTTCTCCCCGTGAGCATTATTAGGGGGTACGACAGATGCAGTATTACTTGCCATTATCGTCTTAAGATTGCTAGATGTTGGCAAGTAATTATATCACCGTAAATTGATTTGGGCATAATAACGTCGTTAAAAATTGAATGCTATAAAATGTTAATGGTCGAGGCAAGAGTTCGACTCTTTCTCCTTAAGACGATAATGCCCCACATTGGTGCGGCGGTATTTCGACACTCGTCTCCCAAGAAATAACGATCTCGAATTGTAATAGTAGCACTACAAATTACAAGACCTGGCGAACATACTCAGGTTTTGATCTCTCTAAAAATATGAGAACTAAAATGCACGAAAATTATTTTCTGGAAACCGGGGTGTGAGACCTATTTATAGAAGTTGAAAGGTTGTGTCCAAAGACAAAACAGTCGAAAAGTTGTGTCTTCAACAGACACAAACTGTTGGACAGTCAACTGTCCTTCTAGAAGAATCCATGTGCCACGTACACAAAAATAGGGGAAAAAATAATATAAATTAAATATATTATTATTTTAAATAATAATAAAATAATATAAATCAAAAATTATTTGACTAATATACATACATATATATATATATATATATATCAGCTTAGTCCAAGTCCAAATCAAAGCCCAAGCCACGCCGCCCACGACTCGTGCTCGTGCCGTACCGAGCCTACTAGCATGTAGATTCTCTCCCGTTTAAAGACCGTTGGTACCTCTTGGGGCCCAAACCCAAGTCCCAAAGTTGAGCAATATAAAGTGGTCTATATTTTTCTAACTTTCCTATGTTGGATTAACACTTTTCCAATTTCCCACCAATTTTTATTCCAATTTATTTCAACTTCAAGTGGTCATCTTTTGGCCTTAATTTGTCATTGACCCTACATTGATTTTGAGAGAATAAATACATTACATTAATCTACTCATGGAATAGAATAAACCTGGCCAATATTTTGTCCAACTAATGGGACCCACTAAAAAATTAGTCACAAACCAACTAATAAAACCTAATTTTCCAAAAAAAAATGAAGTATAGAGTTTTCACTTACCGAAACTATGATACGCGCTTGAAAATATGCACAAATTCTGACTTACTGAAATGTAAAAAATGATAAAATTAGAAGGAGATAAATAAAATAGGGTACGCAAATGCAAATCTCATTGCAATGGAGCTAACATGATTAAACGAACGTTTGTCTTCCAAAATGTAATGTTTCTTCCAAGATTAATATAGCATAAACTGGAGAACCAAAGTATTGACAGTATTCTTTTCGAACGGCACAGACAAGAACTAAATTGCTCGGACAGGATATTTACTTCTCAAAATAATTTTATTTTGCAAAATAAAAAGAACATAATTTTTGAAGAGATGAGAGAATTTAAAATTTAGTTTTTATTGAATTGATTTTCCACAGGAAATTTAGAATTAAGGGTCTATTTATAGACTTTCAAGCGTCATTTTGAAATGGTTATATCTTTTGTCAAAACTCCATTTTGAACCATTAGATCCCAATTTTTCATATTTAATAATCTAGTAGCACCCATCGAAAGGTCATTATTTTTCATAGTATCATTTTGAATAGTCACAATCAATCTGAAAAAACACGACTTTTTGATAGGCACTATCAATATTTGAAGAATTGTGACTAATCATTGCACCAATTGAAGACATTTTCTATTCACACATAAAAATTATCTTGTAAATTCCAACAATCCTTAACATTAATAGAAGAAGTCAACTCAGAACAAAGAAGACGAAGAAGAGTAATACAAAGATATAATGCATGTGGATTGGTAGCTTTCACTTTGAACCTTCCTTAATAAGACTCTAGCGGACTCACTTGGCTAATTAGTGAATACAATATTTTAAATTGTCAACCATTATTGTAAGTCTAGGAAATAGACGAAACACATTCTCTCATATCAAACTTTGGTTCTTCACTGTCTTCCTACCAAACTACCATTGGTCAAGTTTTCACTCACATAGGTGATTTTTTCATAAAGAGTACTCGACATCTATTTTGTACTATTTATAAGATATAGTCATCATTAAAAGTATAGCTTATCCTAACCATTCTTTGGTAGACAACGCTTATTTGCATCATAGGAATGGGAAGGAGTTAAAGCTGCAAAATGCGTCTCATAGGTTATGCATAACTAGTTTTGTTGTTGAACCTAGTCGGTGGGATTTCTTGTGAGTTTCCATTTAGTTGACCCATTAGTTTACGTTTTAAACCTATTTTCCTTGATTTACAGTCTATTCCCTATAGATAACCCATTTGCAAAAGAATCTGCTAGGTTATTGTTGAGTCAAGAAATATACTCCGCGGAGCTTGCTCACTACTTGCAACAAATAAATGATGTAAAGATGGAACCTAGTGCACAAAGTAGGCAAACAACCCTTCCATTCAAGCTGTCTAGAAATCATTATTGAAGCGCACATGGGCAAGTGAGTAAAACGTGATACTACAAAAGAATAGGTTACAAGTTAGCCCATAAAAGGCGGCTACCTATCATTTCTCCTAGAATGACCGAATTGCCCCAGAGCCTTAAGGGAAATCTATAAATACTCCCACCTAAGAGTAGAATAGGCATGTAAAATTCAAATATCTCCCTCCCAAATAGCCTTTTTTCCTCTTACTCCAATTTGAGAATCAAACTAGTGATTTTATAAGGCCGAAATCCTAGCTAGCTAAGAAGAATTTGTTGATCTGATTTCTATTATAAAACATTGGCACCGTCTGTGGGAAATTAAAACAACAATAACCACGAGATTCTATAATACAGCAGAGAAATCCTTGAGATTTTAGGTAATGAAACAAGCAAAGGAAAATCAAGCATTAGCAGGAGTATCGCAGGATAAGAACCGAAAGGTCAATGGCTTTCCAACTAATGTAAATGCAATATTAGAGCGGCAAGAAAATATCACAAGAGAACTATGAGAAAATCAGTCTCTCCCTCAGCCCAGTCGCTTACGGAAAAAAGGTTAGCAGGAGGCCATCTAGAAGATAGTTGAGGATCTCAAAACGTTAACGTGGAACATGCTGCTCTGTGCACAAAGATAAATGCCTGAAAGTTAAATGTATGAGTCATCGGATAAGCAGGTAATCCATTGTCCCTAACCTCTTTAATAACTTCTATAAAGCCTAAAATGAAATTTCAATAATCAAATAGGAGGTAATCGTGAGCCATGTAGTAATAACAGGAGAATGTTTTCACCGCATTCTCCTGGACTATCAAAACACAGACAACGTGCTATAGACGAAGCTTTCAACCGAATGCAAAAATATAGCCCTTGGACCTCTGTGTCGAGTCCTCACCGCATCACAAAAAGAGACTTGATCCTTTAAGGATAGGCCACTCTGTTAGTGAAAATAAGAAAGGAGCCCTAGGTATATCAAGGGTATATGAATTTCAATACCATCAATGATAAATTCGTGTACAATGGAATCCTTGGATGGCCTACCATGAAGCAGGCAAACATAATCATCTTTCTCCGTCATCCATATGTGACGTATTCCACGAACAAAGGTGAAATGTCTCTAAAATAAGGTATCCAACGCATGAATTATGAAAGTAACAAAAAAGGAGACATGAGAGTTCCCAAGAATATTGATTCCATATTTCAAATGAGTAACCCCGGGGATAGACTGGAAATTATTGACCCAATCGACCCCCACATAACTAATTGCATGTCAAAGACAGTTGCAGTAGAAGAGCTACAAAGCTTTCTTGTTAGTTCATATCAAAAAGGTTTGCTGAAAAGCTTTCTAGCTACACACCTAGATGTGTTTGCCTAAAAACATGTTGACACGGTGGGAATAGATCCCAAAGTTTCCAGCCCTAAAAATCAATCCCTATATTAAGCTTAAGATGCAAAGGCGCCAACCAACTAGCACTAAAAAATACGAGGCATTGAAAAGCAAGGTAGATAAACCGTTAGAAAATGGCTTTATTCATGAAGCTCAATATCTAGTTTGTGTATGTAATTCGGTCCTAGTATAAAGAGAAACAAAAAATGGTGAACATGCCAAGATTTCACAGACTTGAATAAAGATTGTCCTAATGATAGCTTCCCGCTCCCCAAAATTGATCAGCTGGTGGAGGCAACTGAGCGACACGAGTTGTTAAGTTTCATGGATTCATATTCAAGATATAATCAAATCCTACATATAAACCTAATAGGGAGCATACGGCATTCATGACAAAATGCGAGGACTATACTATATAAGGTAATGTCGTTTGGACTGAAAAATACGAGGGCTACGTACCAAAGGCTTATTAAACAAAATGTTCACAAATTATTTAGGAAAGACGATGGAAGTATACATTGATGACATGCTGATAAAAAATCTTTAGGCTTAGGACCACTTAAAACACTTAGAAGAGGCTTTTAATGTACTACGAAAATAAAGAATGATGTTTAATCCGCTAAAATGCACCTTCTAAGTTAAATACAAAATTCCTCGTGTGTATGGTCAATCAGTGAGGTATTAAAGTGAACGCCAACAAAATTTAGGCCCTTATAAAAATGTGATCCCCATCTAAACCAATAAACGTAAAAAGCCTAACGAGAAGGGTCGCTGCCCTAAGTAGGTTGGTATCATTAGCATCAGATAAATGTTCCCATTTCTTCAAAGTGTTGAAATGATGAAATAAATTTGAATAGAACAGTGAATGTGAACCGACATTCCTAGCACTGAAAGATCATTAGGGAAAGCATCCCTACTAGCTAAACCCGAAAATGGAGAAAAACTACTGGTATATTTAGCAGTCTCTAAGGTGGCAGTCAACTCCGTACTGATAAAGGAAGAAGGGCAACAAACTGGATATGGAAAAGGTGGCCAATGCCTTATTACAACATCATGAAAGTTGCGCCCTAGTTGAACACGGAACATGGAAATTATTTATGGATGGATCATTAGGAGATACTAGTTCTAGAGCATGCACAATCTTGACAAGCTTAGAAGGGCACAATTGAATTGCGCATAAGGTTCGAGTTTAATGTAACAAAAATGTAGCCGAATATGAAGCCTTATTGGCGGGCCTACGGCTAGAGAAATAAATGCAAGCTCAAAATGTAGAAATAAAAAATGACTCGCACTTGGTAATAAATCAAGTGAATGGAAAGTTCACAATATAGGATAAAATAATGGATGCTTATCTTGCATAAGCCATAACATCTTCTCAAAATTTCAACAAATTTGAACTTTGATCCCTAGAGAGGAAAATGAGCATGCGGATGCTTTGTTAAACCTGGAAAGTTTAAAGGACATGGAACTATTTAAAACAGTGTCCATAAAATTGCTTTCAAATATTCTATATTTAAAACAGTGTCCAAACAGGTAAAACTCCTGACGGGAAATATTTAGATTGAAAAATTATCAATTTTGATCTTAGACATATTGAGGTAGTTGGCCAAAAAGGGGAAGAGACCTCATGGATACAGGATAAAGTCTCATGGATGCAAGAAATCATCTTTTATGTAACAGATGGGACAGCTCCCGAAGATAAAAGGCAACACAAAAATTGCTAGTAAGGGCTGTAAGAACACTACAAGTTGATATCTTATTTAAACGAGGGTATAGACTCACTGTTCAGATGCATAAATGAGAACAACGCTTTATACGTAACAAAAAAATCTATGAGGGTATATGTGGAAACTATGCCAATGGACACTCCTAGCGCAAAAAGGCTTTGGAATGGGATTATTGGCCCAATATGAGGAAAGAGGCCATAAACTTTGCCAGAAAATGTGAAGTGTCAAAAGTTAACATCTATACCACGACAACCCGTACAAAAGCTAGTGACCATCAGTGGCCCTTGGCATTTCGCCAAATGCGGCATTGACTTCGTTGGGCCACTACTAGAGGAAGATCTAATACGAGATTCATAATTGTGGCAGTAGATCTAATATAAATAATGAAATTGGACTTCGGAGACTATTTGTTTAGCTAAGAAATATACTTCGCGGACCTTGCTCTCTATTTGTGAGGCATAAATTATGCAAAGTAAGCGAACTACTTTTGCATCCAGGTTGGCCTGAAACCGTTATTGAAGGGCACATGGGCAAGTGACTATAACATGATACTATAACAGAATCAGTTACGAGCTAGCCAATAAAAGACTGCCACCTATCATTTCTTGTAGAATGACCGAATTACCTTAGAACCATAAGAAAAATCTATAAATACTCTTGCGTGAGAGTAGAAGAGGCATGCA
Source organism: Fraxinus albicans (assembly GCA_903798335.1). Taxonomy (NCBI): domain Eukaryota; kingdom Viridiplantae; phylum Streptophyta; class Magnoliopsida; order Lamiales; family Oleaceae; genus Fraxinus; species Fraxinus albicans. Next base: position 8,104 of record CAIGRM010187186.1, read on the forward strand.
AAATTGAAATATCTCCTTCCCAAATAGCCTTTTCTCCTATTGCTGCAGCTTGAGCATCAAAATTAGTGAATTTAAGAGGCGAAAATCCCTGCAAGGTGAGAGAAATTTGTGGATCCGATTTCTATTCTCAACAGTTATCCTTTGACTCAACAAAATCAATTAACATCGTTCAATTTGAAAAACTGTCGAATGATATTATATGTACGATGTACATGTCGAGATTTAACATTATACATAGCAATCTATGAATTTGTATATAGCTAGCTATTTCGATTAAATCAGATAACAAGCGCGGATGTCACTAATTAAGAAATTCGTCAAAAATATTGAAACCATCATGCTTCATTCTAGCTTTATTGAAAGATCTAATTTACTTTTTAGTTCGTGTGAAACCACAAGCATACAGGATCGTTGAAAAGTAGTAATGTGATGACTTGATAATATCGTCCCATGAGGAATAAGCTTTAGATTGGATTATTAATTTATAATCAAATTCGAATGTTTATGAGAAAAAAAGAGGTGTTTTATTATTATTCCAATTTATTCTATTGGTTATGTAAAAGCTTATTTTATGAATGAATGAATTAATGTATTGGATTTATGAGTCCACCTATCTTTATCCTATTTTAAATTCTAAACCTCTGTAATTAGTGACATTATTGTGTTCTTAACAATCGATAATTCAATTATATCTAACTATTTCTCCCGAGCTAAGATGAACCTAGTCTAAGCATGACTCGGTCATATTCCAATTCCAAATTCATAAGCAAAGTAACACATTCATGCACACGATTATCAATAAGAATGTACATACCATACATTTTATTCCTAACACCTATTGCCCGTAGTTGAAATTGCTAAATTCTAACGTATTATGAACTTCCTAGTACTATAATAAATAACTAATTACCTAATGGTAGTCAATCAATCAAGTAATACAATAAAGCATGTAATATCAATTATATAAAAATCACGAATATACTAACTACAGGCCTTTGATTTAAAAATAAGAAAATATAGGTTTCATCCTCATCCGATGAAAACAATAATCTAGCCTAGCATAATTTCTATGATATTATAAATAAATAATGAAAATATGTCACCCATAACATGAATGAATATAAGAAATCTTGATCTTCAATTTCGAGCTCTAAATTTTCAAGTTCTTGATGTAATTTACCTTTAATTCATGTGGTATAATGGTCAAGAAAGTGTATAATACTCCCAAATATTCGTGTTTAAACGGTCAAGAAAGTGTATAATTACACTACCATCTTCCAATTCTCAAGTTGTAAAGAAATATTTTACGAAAAAACTACACACTCGATAGTAAAATATGTTTATTAGTAGATTTTAAATTCTAGCATTGACTGTCCAGTTTTTTTTACATAATGTACATCTTAAGTTTAATAAGTTATAAGTTTAATAAGTTACTCACTCCAGTACATTTTATTATTTTAAATATTCTTCAAATATTCCAAATTCTAATTTGAAGTAAGCACCGCCACTCACCATAATATCCTGGAATGTATTTGAACTTTGGCTGAGAATATATTGTGAACAATCATATCCTCATAATACTGAGTAAGACCGAGCTAAGCAATAAAACAGTAATCCACTCTTTTTAAGTTCTATCATACCATTAATTATGTGTATCTACCAGAGAAACAATTTCATTTCGCTTTTATTCAATATATAAATGACTAGGAATGTCGTTGTATTATGAAAGCTCGTGCCTTTTCGTACTTAAGACTCCCAATTTAACAATTTTTGGTTTTGGGTTCATAATGTTTGTATAACATTCTCGTATATACAAGGGCTTTCAACATTTCTATTTTCATTGAAAATTTTCTATGACGTGTAAGGTATTTATTAAGAATGTGATGTGTAGACAATGTTTCCCTAATAAAGTCTTGGATAGACCCAAACTTATGTTGAGAATGAACAGTTTGATCTCCATTATTCCTAGGTCGAACCAAATTTACACTACAACAAAACTGTGATTTCGCGACAAAAAAATATTGTCGCAAAAATTGAGATTTTGTTGCAAAAGTAATTTAGTGACGACAATACGTTTATTGTGGGCATTGTCGCACTATATGAGTCACAGAATATGTTCTGCGACAACTTTCGATCATTCATCGCAGTAACAAAATCGCAACACTATTTATTTGACTCGAAAAATATGAAATGGCGACAAAATATCTGTAGCCATAATGTCGTCGCAATGAATGTGTCGCGAAAAATTTAAAGGACTACAAATCAGTTTGTCGCAACGAATATTCCAATAAACTTTTTGCAAGAAATATGTTTGATGCAAACGTCAAGTCACTGAATGTATTTTGTGACAACTTTCGA
>CAIGRM010187194.1:0-12297 GCA_903798335.1 Fraxinus albicans
AAATAATATTATACATAAACCTAAAAATTCTCCTTACGTTTTAACCACACATTCTTCCATCAATTACTATCCAAAAACTCATTTTTCTACTAAAATGGGTGTCTAACACCCCCTCAATTTTTTTTCCCTATGTTATGCTTTAAGGGGCATTATGGCCATTTTCAAGGGTATCTTTGATTTTTTCCACGTCCCAACCCTCCACACGATGGGACGCTTGACCTAGCAATTTTTATATGTTTTGTTAATAGTACATTTGTTGTTCATGTTTCTTTCATTTTCGATCTCTATTTAAAAGAATGTTGCACGTGCAATTGAACTAGACAAAACTTAAGTATGTTATATGTCTAATAAGTACTATGGTACTTCTTTGCATGTGTTAAGATTTAGATGACATTATCCTGAATCGATACAAGATTATCAATCACCAGTAATACTTCGAAATATGTCACCCCAACTTGTACAAGTAGAACCCAAAATCATACTGAAGTAAATTAATCATTCATCAGAATAAACCTCATCCAGTCTGTCGAGAAATCCTTTTTCAGCAGTCTTTTGGATAACATCCACATTGAAACGAATCCCATGAGTTGACACTGCTTCAAACTTCGTCCACAGTTCTTTCTTCAATGTATTCTCACCTGGATGCTTTCTCACTCGAATACTGCTCTCGGGCTCCTTCACCACAGGAGTGCATTCGACTATTTCCAATCTACTACCAACGTCTGTAGGTATACAATGGAAAGAGGTCACTTTTGTCAGTGATCAAATTCCTTCCAGATTATATAAAAGCAAAAAGAAAATGTACCTTGTGGGCATATTTTTCCGGCTGCACAATGGTCATCTTGATGATCGATTTCCTTCATAAAAGACACGAGTGCTTGTTGACTATGGAGTAGAGGAGTTTTTGGAGGCAGGAAATTACTGGATATATTTGTCAACAATTTGTCATCAGGAGGCTCCATGATAACACAGGTTTTAGGAGGTGACATGAGCAAATCTGGCGATTCTTCTACTCCCTTTTTGCTGTTTCCGAAGTTATGAGCTAGTTTTATTCCAAAGAGCTCAGGGTACTTGACAGCCAGATTATGTGACATTGGACTGCTGGAGGATTCTGACTTCGCAGATGCACTAGAATTTTTAACTTCAATTGGAAAAGGTGTTGATTTTTGGACCCGCTGATTATCCTTTTTGGGAAATTCAGATACTGGCTCAAGCAATACGCAGGACTTGGGTGGTGACACTTTCCAGGATGGAGTCATGACAAGCATAGAGCAGTTCGCTCTAGAAAACTTTGCTGGAGAAGCACACTCGGACTCAAGGTTGCACCCAGTTTTAGTTATTTCAAAATCCAAAACGTCAGTTTCAGTTTGCTCTACTGATATATCCTCAAGCGCATGATCATCACCCTTTTTTGCTGCTTTATGAGAAAGAGATGATGGGTAGGCAATTGCATCGGATGTAATCTTTTCAAATGCAGATTTAGAGGATGCCTGACATTTGGATGAGAATGCCTTTGGTCGAGGCAGTGGAGTGAGTAGAAACAATTGTCTTCCACCCTCAGTATTGCAATCAGTCCGCCAGGACACAAGGGGTGAAGGAGAGATGAGTGACTCCCACCTGGTTTTTTCTGGGCTTTCAACTGCAACACTTATATCTTTGTTCACAACAGAAACCTCCTTTCTTGCCAATGGCTCCGACTTATTCTCAGTCCCTGTCAATTGACTTGAAAGTACCTTTTGGAATCTAGAAACCCATGGCTGCAGATTTGCATTTTTCACTTAAAACGAAGAAAGAAATGTAGAAGGTTTCAAAATCAGAAAAATCAAATACAGCATCAACCTTCAATAAAATGTGCATTTCAGATAAGACATCTGCAAATGAATCCAATTCTTTCTTCTCTTTCTTGCTTGGCAATTGGAGACCTTGGACGACTAGTTCATCAATCTGCAACTCAAGAATTAGTACTAATGCATTGAAGTAAATCCCATAGTCTTAACCAATAAAGAGACAGTGATAAAAAGTCAATATTTCAAGTGAGGAAAAGGTGGTTTTTTTAATTCAAAAGCACTGATGAATAATTTGTAAAGAGTAGGAAATATCTTAATCTCGTACCACTATCTGGTTGCCGAAGGTCCTAATATAAGCTATTGTGCAGTAAAATCGTGTTTACCAACAAAATTGGCTCTTCAAAAGGTCATTTGAGTCTACGATTATCAGGTTGTGTCACAAATTGGCAGCCAAAGCAAAGCGCTTTATCACCCTCGAATGCTACTTTCTTGGTAAATATACTTTAATTGCAACCTTGATACAACATTTCATCTCAATGTCTTATCCTTTCTCTCACATTTTTTCGGAAACATCAAGCAATGACATAATACAAAATTCCAATTAGTTTTGGAAGTACGGTCGCTTGAATTTTCATAAGCCACCTTCAACATTTAATTCCGAAAATAAAAGGCATGCCATAGTCTAAAATAAAATTTCTTACTCAACAGCACAAGTTCAACTGTAATTTATAAGAAAACAGAGGAATATTACAATCTATGGTAATTTGAATGGAGGCAGAAGTTATTACTACTATTTTTTCTCTTTCTTTTCTGCACCTTTATGTTATTCTTACACAGTTTACTTCGTTCTAAAACAAGCCATAAAACTGCATTCATTCAAAATTTCAAAATACTTCAATCCCCATGAGCGTTACACAGTTACGGTGTATTAATTAAATAAAAAATTCTCAAAACAATTAACACTTTATTACGAACACGTTACACCAGGTTCTTGGCATAAAGTTACAGAATAAATAATAAATTCCATTTTTAGTTTATTATAACTTTAAATTAATGATTACCTGATGCATGAGGGAGGATAGATCGGAGTGAACGACAAGGAGGCGATCGAGTGAATCGTCTCCGATTCCTTCTAGGGTTTTCTTGCAATTATTCGCAGACTTAACGGAGAGATATTTATTCGCAGTTTTGGCACTGGAAACATCTCGGAGTGGCTTCCTCGATGACTTTGATCTCATTTTCGATTTTTCTGTAATTGTTCGGTATTGTCTTCTCTGCGCCAGCCAACGGTAACTACAAATCTCTGTTTCTCTCTATATTTGAATTTCTCTACTGCCAGGCTGGCTCTTCTAATTCATTTTTCCTTGGGGAAACTTGCATCCACAGTCCCAAAACATCACCCTTTGTAGCACTTGGATCCCCATTTAATATTTTTGACATTTAAGTCCCTAAACTATCATTATACAGTCCGACTAATTTGGTTGTGAAAATTTTGTTAAATTATCCATCGACTTACACGTGGCCTGTTTTTAAGGGTACTTTTGTCTACTCAAGTCTATTACTATCAAACCAACAAGGAAAAATAAGAGAGACGAGGAGACAAAATAATAATTATATAAATCGTAAACATATTGTATTGCCTGTTGAGTTGAATTTTCGAAATTTTAGAAAACATCCACCCAGGAAACATTCACTCAAATATACGGGTAGGTCAAGACAAATCAGCCTAACGTGACTAGAAAAGGAATCACGAGTTGAAGTTAAATACTCCCTCTCAAGAATGGTGGCCTAAAGGAGTCATTAGGCTTCCATGAATTTGTCACATTACATATATATTGAGGGTGTAATTGGGGAAACTAGGATTTTAAAGTGGGAATTAGGTGAGATAGTCTCTTTACAAATATATAGTTTGTGAAAATAGCCTTTGATCTGAATATTAGAATTAAAATAAATTTTTTTAATCTAAAAAATATTAACGGTCCAAAATACACTCAAAGCAAAACAAGACAAACCAAATTATCCATTCTGTCCCCAATTCAAAACACACAACTTATTCCTACTGTCCTTCATTTATTGATTAATCAGTCAATCACTTCATGAACACTGTTTTATCCACTTAATTTTCATGTTTCCAAAGTTTTCTCTAATCAGAACCCTATCTTTCAGAAAATAAACTCTTTAGAATAATCTATATGCATGCAATGCAATGCAAGCAATTAATTGGTGGATTACTCATGTACAATAGGGTGCATGTTGGTGCCCAATCACTGTTGACTTGGTGGAGATCGGTGTAGCATATGTTGAAAAAAGTGGATGAAGAAGGAAAATAAAATCAACAACAAGAAATCGTCAATATGGAAGGTTTGAGCACGATTATGAATCGCTGTCTCCAAACGATATTTGCCATTATTGTGATAAGTGTTAGAAATCTTTTATGGCAAATAATTTATAGGAATAAACAAACCTTAATCCAAGTTTGAATCAAGCAAATAAAACTTGGAAAAAGTAACTAAAGAACGAAATCATAAAAACTTGGTTTGATCTTAGATTTTGGAGGTAAGGGAATCAATTTGATGTTTATATGTTTTAAATAGTGAAAGCCACTCATATATATAAAATTACAATCACTATGTACGAAAAGGTGCAAAAATCAAGCCAAAATGGTATGAAACCCTTCAAAATGACATTAGAATTCAAAACCCCAACGGGCAAATTTTCGGCAGCCCCGAGTGCCCCGTCCAGTTCAACAAAATGGCCACTGTATTTATTACACAAGGCCGAATGGCCACCAGCCCAGGCCATTTTCGGCCTTCAAAGTTTTATTGTTCTCATTTTGTTTTCACTTCTTTTTTCTAATGGTAAACCACTTCCATCACATTCAAAACATTCCTCATTGTTAATTTGAACAATATCCAACAATCCCCCAATTATTCAAATATAAAATGAATACAAACTCAAACTTAATGGTGCTTATGCATAAAGTATGGATATCTTAATTTAAATCCAACCTTAGTATAAATCTCACAATGTAATCATCGAAATCCTAAGTAGTATGAAACTTTTGAACCTATTATTTCTTGTCATAATACCAGTGAAATTATGCATACAAGTATCAAGTGTTCCAAGTTCCACACAATCTCGTTTAGCGCTTTTATAACCTTACGCTTCTCCTATTTATAAACTTTTAAAAGAGAAACTTCAATTTTCTATTGAAACGGCACCAACTCAAAATTTATATAGGTAAAGTTCTTACAGTATCTTAGTCACTTTTAGAAATATTTGATCCACCGATCTGAACTTTATCAAGAGTTATAGAAACTCAACCCTCCTATTCTTGACAATCAGCACTTCTAACCTACAATAAGGTTTAAAAGAAAAAATAAGTGCTGAATATATCCACCTATCGAATGACTTGTTGTTACCCTTTAAACCTGAAGTATACTTGTTAGTAGAGTCAGGTACAGTGACGTCATTGGTAGATTTAATTATGAAATTTTAACATCATCCTACTAGTTGTTGTTCACACTAATTCCCTTGTAAGCTGTGTAGTGAACGGATCGACAAAATTCTCATTTGACTTCACATAAGTGAGTGAAATTATTCCGTCTTTGATTAATTTTCTCACGTAATCATGTTTTAGACTCATATGTCAGACTTACCATTATGCACTTCATTGTATACTCTACATAAAGTGGCTTGGCTATTACACAAGATAGGTATGGAAGAATTATTCATTTCTCTCAATATAATTTCATACGTTCAATCCGTAAGCCATTTAGCTTCTTTCTCGGTTTCAACCAACCCCACAAATTCAGATTCTATAGTTGAGTGAGTAATACATATTTGTTTTTTGGATTTTCAAGAGACCGCAATTCCTCCATGGGTATATACCCAACCTGAGGTTGGTTTACTCTTACCAACACTAGATATCTAATTAGCATTGGTAAATCCTTCTAATATTGCCAGAAATTAGAGACTTAGATCCTTGATTTTCTTCAAATATCCAAAAACCCTCCTAATAGCATTCCAATGTTTATTGCTTAGATTTCTAGTAAATCGACTAAATTTACTAATTGCAAATGTTATGTCGGGTCTTGTACATTGCACAGTATACATTAGACTCTCGATAGCACTTTCATACTCAAGTTGTGCTATAGCTCTATATAGCTCTTCCATCATTCTTTACAAGTTATAAATTTGGATCGAATGGAGTGTTAGCCTCTTTAATGTTCAAGAGTTTGAACTTATTAATCACATTCTCAACATAATCCTCAATATATAACCACCACTAGTCTTGGTGACTTTGATACCTAGTATTGTATCAACTTGACCAAGATATTTCATTTTAAATGTGGAAGATAGAAACCTCGCTGTCTCTTTTATATCTTGCATTTGATTGCTCACAATCAACATATCATCAACGTATAAACAAATTAACACAACATGATTATCAAAAACTTTTGAATATAAACATTTATCAACATTATTATGTTTAAATACAAAAAAACATTATTACTAAGTCAAATTTTTCGTGACATTTCTTTAATACTTATTTTAATCCATATAAAGATTTTATTAGCTTGCATACTTTATCTTCATTTCTGGATAGAACAAATCCTTCTAATTATTCCATATAGACGTCCTTATCGAAATCCCCGTTCAAGACTGTATGTGTGTGTGTGTGTGTACGAGCGCGCACATAATTGATGTTGTTCGTGCAACTGGTGCATATGTGTTAAAGTAATATATTTCTTCTTTTTGTAGATATTCTTTAGCAACTAACCTAACTTTCAAAGTATTAAGAGTTCCGTCCACATTGTACTTCCTCTTAAATACCCACTTGCAGCCTATATGTTTTGATCCAGGTGGTAAATAGATTAATTTCCAAGTGTTATTTGACATTATTAAATCAATTTCATCATTTATAACTTCCTTCCAAAAGGTGCTATCGACATTGCTTCTTAATAAATTTTGGGATCGATTTTCACTTAAGAACATACGGAGTAGTTCTTGCAATATTTTTCTCATTTTTCTCAACTAAATAGAAAGAAATAAGTTGAGAGTATAATTCATCCGTTCCCAGCATTTTCTCCTTTCAAGCTCTTTTACTTCTATGAAGTTCATTTGTTTCAACATTCTCGAAAGGTGTTTCTACTTGTGATCTCGCAAAATTAAGAATTTCTACTTGAGCTTTCTTTAAAGAATTATTATATGAAGATAGCATATTCTCAAAGAACTCTACTTCACAGGATTCAATAATAATATTGATTCCAAGTTTAATAAACGATATGACTTGCTATTTTGGATATATCCTACAAAAGAACATTTGATCCCTTTTAGACTCAATTTAGTCCTTTTAGGATTTGTGTTCTTACTATAAGCAAGACACTCTCACACTTTGAAATAACCAATGTTCGTCTTTATCCCTTTTCACAATTCATATGGAGAAACCTTAAATCTTTTAAAAGGAATCAATTAACTACGTGACACGCACTTAATAAAGTTTCACCCCTAAATTATATGACATTTATCATTTCAACTAATGTCATATTCTTTCTCCGAGCAAATCATTTTGTTCAAGTGAACTAGTTTCGTCACATTGTTGTATTATGTCATATTGTTCACAAAAAAGATGAAATTCACTTGAAAAGTATTCACCTCTCTTATCACTTCTAAGAATTTTAATCTTTTTATTTTATCAGATTTTATATTTCGACTTTGTATGTCTTAAACATATTAAAGACTTCATCCTTATATTTCATCATGTAGATATAGCAAAACCTAGAATGGTCATCTATGACTGTTATGAAGTATATATTACCTTCTATACTTAACATCTCATTTAATTAACATATATCGGAATAAATTAAGTCTAGCAAATTAGATTTCCTTTCAACACTATGAAAATGTTTCTTAGTCATTTTAAACTTAACACATAGTTCACATTTATTATGTTCTCTGTTTTCACATGAAATCATTCCGATTTTAATCATTCTTTTTAAAATGGAAAAGCTAGCATATCCTAATCTATCATGTCATAAAGGAATAGACTAAACAATATAATTTACATTTGTAGTTTTATTGACATTATTGTCAATAGTACAAAGTTTGATTATTCCATCACTAGAATAGCCTTTTCTAACAAATACACCATTCCGAGAAGTATAAGTTTGCCCGACTCATATGTGGACTTTATTCCCGATTTTCTCAACAAATCACCACTTACAAGATTTATATTCATGCCCGTTACATGCAATACATTCATTAATGTGATCATCTTGCTCGATGTAAATTATAAGTCTATACTGCATTTGCCAATAATCTTTGATTGAACTTTATTTCCCATTTGAATGTGTTTGTCATCTACTTTTTGATAGATTTTGAAAAAGTGATCTATCATAGCACACATGTATGGGGGCATAAGTACCATTCATAATGCTCACGGTAGCAATAATATTGTCAATGGAGTTTACTTTGCCTTATTGCATTGGTTGTTTGCAATGTCTACAATCCCGAGCATAATGTCCGAGTTTGCCACACACTTAACAAGAAACTTTGAATTTCTTCTAGTTCTTGTTATATTTCTTAGGATTTGAGGATTTCCTTTTCTTGGAATCCTTGTTGTATTTGTTCGGTTGATCCTCGGCATGGACTTTGAAAGTACCCTCACGAGAATGTTCATTCCCATCTTGTGCCCTTGACTCTTTCTCAATTTGAAAATATTTTTGAATTTCTTCCAAAGAATAATTTTGGGAAGTGTGAAGAATTTTCTTCCATAACTCTTTCACGAAGATAGCAATTTCACAATGATTACACCAACTTGAAAGGTTTTGGGAAGATCAATTTTTACAACCTTCATTTTATTAACAATAACTTGCAACTCATATGCTTGTCCTAATAATGACAAGTTATCCAAAAATCCGAAAATCAAAATATTTAGAAATCATAAAATTTTTGATACCTTCCTCCTCGACCTTGTTTTTAGTTTCCAACGATTCTCATATCTCCTTTGCCGATGTGCTATTTGTTTAGAGATCATAGAGGCGATCGGATAGAGTGTTCAGAATGGGTCATCTACATATCAATTCATCTTCTTTCTCTTCTTCCTTTTCGCCCTTGTTTCTTCGGTATTATTTGAGGTTGGTTCTAGCAATGATGCCAAATCTAGATCAAAAATGTAGAAGATCTTCAAGGTTGTGAGAAGAAACTTCTACTCGTCCTTCCATCTTGCAAAGTTCAAATCATCGAATGTGTTAAGCCTCATAAGGTCTTAATTCATCATCTTTCTCCATGTTGAATATCATTTGAGATTGCTGAAAAAAGTGGATGAAAAATGAAAAATAAAACCAACAGCAAGAAATCGCCAATATGGAAAGTTTGAACACGATTATAAATCGCTATCTACGAACGATATTTACCCCACCGAGGTAAGTGCTTGAAACCTTTTATGACAAATAGGTTGTAGGAGTAAACAAACCTTAATTCAATTTTGAATCAATCAAATAAGACTTGAAAAAAGTAACTAAAGAACAAAATTATAAAAACTTGATTTGATCTTAGATTTTGGAGGTAAGGGAATCAATTTGATGTTTATGATATGTTTTAAATCGTAAAAACCACTCATACATATAGAATTACAATCACTATGTACGAAAAGGTGCAAAAACCAAGCAAAAGGGTGTGAAACCCTTCAAAACGACATCAGAATTTAAAACCCCAATAGGTAAATTTTTTGTACTTGCGGTCGTCCAGTACAAAACTGGGCACATGTCCTGTTCAACACAATGGTCACTGTAATTGCAACACAAGGCCAGAGCATGAGCCTGGGCAGCTGCCTAAGCCATTTTTCGACCTTCATCATTTTTTGTTCTTGTTTTGCTGTCGCTTGTTTCTTCTCATGGTTGACCACTTCCATCACTTCCAATATCACTCCTTACTGTTAATTTGAACAATAACGTACAGCATATTCCATAGAATAGGATTTCTATGGCTACATCTTCACTCCATTTTCTATGCATAAATGCTAGATTCAACAAATACTATTAACTTAAAAATGGCACCCTCTATAATATATGTACATTGTTGTATGTGTTTGTGTGTATATAAACATATCAATAAACATGCATGCAATGCTTCAAAGATGACTCATATGAGTGTACTATTGAACACTGAATAAGTTGGTGATTAGCGCTGCAATTCTCACACACCGTGTTCTAGGCTTGGATTGTCTTTGTTGAAATTCTTGTCAGATATTCTTCATTTTTCTATCATTGTTGTCATCTTTTACTGTCTCGTTTGTAGTAGCATCGAGAATTATCCTTCTTGCAAGAATTAGCTTGCCATAAAATGTGTGTCAACTGTGCCTACTTCAACCCATGAGTTGGACGCTTTTGAAGTAGTCCCTTAAACTTTTGTCAATCCTCATATAATGTTTTCCCCTCATATGTGAAAAGAAAAAGATGTCCATCAATAACTTTCTTGGGGGTTAATACTTTGTTAGGAATTTTCTAGCCAAATCATCCCAAATAGTGATCATTCTGGCTAGAAAAGATTATAACCAATTACGAAGTGCTCCCTTTCAAGGTTTATATGAAGAGTCTCTAGCATGGGTGCATAAGTTACACTATTCTAAAATTTGGGTAATAAGTGGATAATGGTCTTTATTTGGTCTCCCATTGAAGAAACACATGTTGCTCATCATCCCTATCACATCCGACCTCAGGATAAAATTCTACGGTCCAAAAGTAGGATAAGAATTACTAGTTTAGCCGCACGATCACGATAGCACCACGAGTTACCCCAAATGGACGATCATCAACAATTACTGGTTCTATTAGCATTGCATAACCTTGGCTATAGTGGCAGACGCAGATATTTTGAGTTAGGGACACAATTAAACATGCAAAAATAGAGGTAAAGATCAAAACTAGCACATTTACATCCTCTACATTTCTTCCTCAAACTTTAGTCCTCCCTGTCTCTTCGTCTCTATCACTTATGCTTCATAGTATTGTGCTTTTATATCTTTCTTATTGCATATTGGAATTTAAATTAGATCAAAGTTAAGTGTGTGGGAGATTTTAAATGAAATCAACATCGCATATAGTGATATAAAGGCTACTTATTTTTGGTCCTATTAAAAATCGTAGCAAATGTTACAGCACGTCAAAATAGCCAATTTGAAGAGTTAGACAACTCTTTTAAGATGCACATTTGACCCATAATTAACTACTTTCGATGTTCCTTTGGTCCATTCAACGTCTATGATGTAGTTCTCGTAACGAGCTTCTAGATGACGTAAGAAATTTATGGATTAGGCTAGCGTATGATCATCGAAGAATTTCAAAAGTTAACATGTCATCGAAATACTAGTTTGAAATATGGCTACTTTGACGCGCCTAACATTTGCTACGGTTGGTCGTTTCACACGCTATAACGAAGTGAAAAACTAAACCGTGAACACTTCAAAATGATATTAAAAATGAAAGTGGGGGATGCCTTCAAGAACACGGACACAATATTTCGACTTCGTGGCATCCCGTAATGACCCCAAATTTAGACAAAAACGTAGAAAAATTAGTTATGGTCAAATAGGGACTTAATTTATACACATTTTTATTGCATGTCAAAGTAGAAAAGTAGGAATTAATTTATGTCCAAGAAGTTTGGGAATCCAAATGACATTTGGATGTAATTTTAATTACATTTGGTTACATTTCAAAATCCTAAATACTAATCTTAAAATCAATGATCAAGCCTTCCAATTATCCAGTAGCATAAATGGTCAAGCCTTCCAAAGATATTTACAATACGAATTTTTCATTTCATAAAAAAAAAAAAAAAATTTGGTGGTCACGTGACCTATTAGAACCAGTGTTCTAAAATGCGGCAAAACGCACCCCTAGGCGCGCCTAAGCGCGACGCGTGACCGAAACGCCTTGCATACCCCGTATGCGTGTAAAAATTCGGTCAACGCCTTCATTGACCGCAATAGCACGCATTTTTTAATTTTTCTTTTATTTTTTTAAATTTTTTTTAACACAATTTTGTGATTATAATAAATTATAAACCCTCCAACTTCCAGCCCACCAATTGACGGGCCCAGGAAGCATACGAAGGCTTTGTTGGCTCATTTATTTATAGGCATAATTTCTTGTGCTTCATTTGTAGGATTCCGATGTGGAATTGGCTGTGTTACTGTGCAAACAAGTATGAAATGAACTTTGGCTGTGCTTCATCTATAGGATTCTCGTTGACATGGATAGTTGTTGGGTATTTTAGTGATGTCCAAATAACCCCTAGGCAATGATGAAAAACATTGGCCCATTAACTTCATAGGCTATAAGCCCATGATTGAAGAACATCAATTTAATCCACAACACTACAAAGAGTTGGAACCCAATTGTGTTGGGTGTTTTGAGGAAATCAGCCCATTAGGGCTTGGTGCTCAATACCCGGTTTGGAAGATGAACTTGAAGAACAGACTGGATGCACTTGGTATCCTTATCCT
>CAIGRM010187196.1:0-22956 GCA_903798335.1 Fraxinus albicans
TATTAAAAACTTTTGTGAGTATTCTGTTTTTTAGCCTGGTTTTGACTCTGGCTATGTAGCATAGTCCTTCATGTAATATGAATCCTAGAATTACAGTCGCCGTCACAGGAATATTACCAAATTATTACCTTAACTGCAATTGAACTAAATATTAATACAATTGTAACATAAATTTTCAGCAAAATCCAAAAACAATTTTGGTCGTTACATGAATATTACTACAACTATAATTGAATGAATTTTCAGCAAAAATAACAATTAATATAAATATTAATTCACGTAGGTCTACAAAAAACTACAACCATTGTCAGGGGCGGACCCACTTGGGGTCAAATGACCCCACAATTTTTATTTATTTATTATTTTTTTTGAGTTTTCCTCGAATTTTTTTTTTTTTTTTAACCTAAACATTTTTGAATTCTCATTTTTAACCAAACAAGAAAAATGGTCTCGGTCCGCCCATTGTAACTCTAGGTTTAATTGATAAATAATATTTCAATACATAAAGAAAAATAAATCCAAAAACTGCAAGACCCTAAAAATACCCAAACATGTAATTTCTCCGATCAAAATTGACCAAGTTGTTCTTCATTGTGATTTAATGGGAATGGATAGGAATTTGTGCGTCTAAATTTGATATACACGATAATAAATAATTAAATAAAAGTGATTATATTCACATCACGTTTTAATTAAATTTAAAGTCTTCATTCTTTCCTGAGTATCATATGTATATCCTCTACTTCTTTACATCACATTATGATCTTCAACTTTTAATTAATTAGTAAATCTTATTCTTAATCACGATTTTCGTCAAAATTACTGTTAACATACTTTAAAACGAGGAATAAATATTTAGTCTTAGTTATATATATTTTTGTTCTAAATTACCACTGGCAAATAAGTTTTTTATCCGATCTTAGCGAGAATTTTGGACAAAAATCTTCACTAGGGACAACTTATGTTAATTTAAGAAAAGAGCGCGATAAAAAATTAGAGATAAAATTGTGACAACGTTTTATGATTATTCCATGCTCACTCATGCGAGCTCTTCACGTACTTTGATCTATATATGAAAGCAAATATTTAGGGGGTAAATTTCATACACGACCAATGAATATTCTGTGGATTTTTTATTGGCTCATTTAACTTCAATTTAATTTTAAATTTCACCACTTTATCACATTCTGGAACCTATTGTCTTCCGAAGTTCCTTAACTGAAAGCTATATTGTAACTTTCTTCGACAGTCGGCTACACATTACTTCAGAAAGGTACATAATAAAATGAAGGTAATGTCCTTAGATTAAAAGACTTTGTCTTTTTTTTTTTTAAACAATTTTATGATGCGAGTTAGTGGTAAATTGACATGCAACATATCAATTACATAAAAGATGTGATAGTCCAAGAATAACTAATCAAGAGGGGATAATTAAGTTTTTAAAACTTTTTCGAAGAATTAATTTAAATTCAAACAAGTAAAGACTAAAGAGATTAATTCAAATAATAAATGCACATATGAAAGTGAGAAGTAAAATGGAAGAAATGATGCAAACGATATAATTGTTGAGGTGCGATCTAAAGCAATGATCTACGTCCTCCGTTACCATACTCTCCGGCACGAGCAAGACCTTTTTACTGTATTAATTGACTTATGGTGTAATCCAACCATTTACAACACTTTCGGTGACTTAATAAACAAGGAGCACCGATTCTTATACAATATTGAGTTTTATAGGATCTTAATATGACCCACATGATGACTAACAATAAGGAGCGTCAATTCTTATATTATTGAGCTTTTATGGGACCTCAATACAACCCATAAATTTAGCGCAAATAATTTTACTATGAAAACTCTTTCTTAATAAATGATACAAATGAATTAAGTACTAAGATAGACTGACACTTCAATGAATAACAATAAATGATAGGTCAAGTGTTAGACAATTTTTTTTACGTATATGATAATTAGAAATTTGATTCAATCAATTAAAATTTTTCAATGAGAAGATGAATAAAAAATAAATGTAATGTAAGTTCAAATATATTCTCAAAATTTATATATATCTTTTAATGAATGATTGAAATAAATTAAGTACAAGAAAGAGATGAAAATCATTGATGAATATGATAATTTTACAAGTTTGATTCAATCAATCAAAATTTTCAATATGAAGACGTAGAAGAAATATATGCAATATAAGTTCAAAGATTTTCATCAAAATATGTCTCTCTTTCATGAGTAATAGAAATAAGTTCAATATGAAAAGAGAGATGAAAAACTTTGATGAAGATGATGATTAAAAAGTTTGAATCGATCAAAATTTTTTATATGAAAAAATAAATGAAATCAATGCAAATGTAAATGTAAAGAAATCTCTTAAAAGATATCTTGCTTTGATAATCTTGAAGATTGATGTAATGAATGTAAGAAGCGGAGGTATTTATAGAGCTGAAAACGTCAAAAGACCTGTGAGTTCGAATGACTAGTTCGATTGACCGTCTTTTGTCCGGGTGACCAATATAGCCGTTTGTACAGTAAAAATCAGACGTCAAAAAGATCAAATTATAGACCGTTGGAAACTTCCGATCGACCGCATCTTTCGGATGGTCAAGCACCCGACAGTTTCAGTCTTCTTACGTTTTGGCCACGTTTGATCCAATTCAAGGTTTTGAAGGATATGGATTTTTGAAAAGTATTTTTAATAACTTTTGAAGATAAAAGTTATTTTTAAAGTTCAAATATCATTTTAAAAGTCATTTTCATATTTCATCAAAACATTGCATTAGAATGACTTTTAATACACAAAATTGTTTTTAATGTATAGAAGGATTTTGAGGTTAAACATTCATTGCCAAATTTCAAAGCGCTAGTAAATTTACACTTTATCTAAGAAATCAATTTTTTGATCTTATTCAGAAGTCTGAATCTTAAGTTCTTGAATGTGTGATTTCAATCTTAACCTCCTTCACGAGTCCGAATTATGATGATGACTTTTGATTTTTTTACGACCTTCGATCAATTTTCCATCTTATGTTTAGAAAAACTATGATCACTTAAATTCAACTTGTTATAATCAGAATTTTAAGATTATAATCAACTACAGGTCGACAAAATCTGTTGTCATACGCTTGTTAATTAATCAGTTTTTTGTCAATTAGGATATAACATATGATACAGTAGTAAAATTTAAAATTGAAATTGAAGTTCAATTGAAATTAAAATGGTAGTTTAGTGAATGGATTGAGACAAACTAAAGTTTAACGACTTAATTGATTTTCGCTAAATGTTCAATGTTCAATTATAAAATTTACCAATATACTGGTACCTTTTATCTTTTGTTTATCATTATATAGTAAAACCAAAGTGCGCATGCATAGACATGACTGCAACAATGCATGTGTGATTGTTTCACACTTTTAATTTTAAGAGTAGTATAACCAGTTTCATACCGAAAAAAAAAAAAAAGAGAGTAGTATAACCAGTTTTAAGTATCAATTTAGATGGTAATTATATGGCATTAAATTATTGATTTACTTAAATGAAATGTCCCTGTTTCATTTAATTAAACCTATCAAATGTAACCATTTAAACTGGTGCTCTAGCATCACGATACTAGATAGCTTTATTCTAAATTTTATAGTCGTGAAATATAAAGAACATGACCAAGAATATCATAGTATGAGGGGGTAATTGTTTCAAGAATTAAAAGATTAAAATTTTCTTTTACATTTTAGTGAGGAAATATGCTTAATCTTTGGAAACCGATCCATAAAAGGAGTATGTTTGGCTGTGCTTAGAAGTTATATTTTATAAAAGCGAACTAAGAGTGTGTTTGATTGACTTTATTTTACATAAAAACATCATTTTTTTTTACTTAAATTCCTACTTTTTGGGTGTTTGATTGAAAATTTTTCTATGGAAAATATATTTCAGCATTTTGTAAATCAAGGAAAATATTTTCTTTAGGGAATGGTGATTTTTATTTTCCAGATAATTCACTTTTTTTTTCTTTCTCATCTTGTTGGGAGCGGAACGAAGTTATACGACACAATATGTAATGTGAGAGTATTACGAATATGTGAAATCATGTCTCCAAACGAAGTAAATGAAGTGGACAATGAATACAAAAGAATTAAGACCGAATATTCTTCATCATACTTTACCTCTAAAGTTTCTAAATTAGCGACGATTTTCTTAAAAATAGCCAGGTGATCTTTTGACGATTTGTCTTCTGCCATGCGATAAGAATACAAACACTACTTTAGGTGCAATTGGCTTGTCAGACTCTTAATCATGCACAATTACTCCAACTTCAATCATAGCACTACTCTGCTTTCTCCTTCAAAACGTCGTGAAGAATGTTATTCGAAAGATAAAAATGAATTTGTAAAAGTGCATTCTGATCCTTACGTTATTTCGTCTCTGTCGATCATGTTGAGGGCATCTTATCAAATCCCAACAATGCATCATTCAAATCCATATGTACAAGTACAACTTGCATTTTCATCTACACAACAAGAATATAGTGGTGCGATCCAAAAACGGAATATCATACTTCATAGTTGCTATCAAGAACAAGAATCTCGAACAAATAAAAATATCACAGCTCTGATAACACTTGTTGGGGTCGGAGCGAGGTTATATGACACGATATGAAATATTGATCACAACAACAAAATGAACACAACTGCAAGAATTTAATTTGGTAGATGAATTAGAGATTTTATTCAACTATGATGGAGAAAGAATTACAAGAATTGTGTTTCTCATAATTATTATAACTTCTGTAATAAATCAACTTGTAAAGAAGTGTCGACTATAAATAGGGAACATATCAAAATCCTAACAATATTCTTAAAGATGGAAATAGTATAAAAAAACGCGTGAAATAAGAGAAACAATATTTTTCAATAGAATAAAAATAAAATCCAACCGAATTTGTGTCACAAACGCAACACATCTATCCACTATTCTCATCTACCCACCAATAAAAAAAGGATAAGTATAATATTTTCTAAATTGAAAACTAAATCAATCAAATACATTTAATTAATAATTTCATAGAAGTTCTAGACAATTGAATTGCTAATAATTTCATTCTCATAATCGAACACACCATAATAACTATTAAAAGTGGTTGGTAAAATAAGTAATGTAAAAATAAGTTTAATTAATTCCAAGTACAATCTAGTACGACCAGACAGCTTGCTTTTTCAATGAAATCGTAAGAAAAAGGAAGCTGGAGGAATCTCTAGAGAACAAGAAAGTTACTCCTTAAAACTAAACAATGAGTAGCGGATTTGAAATAATAGAAGAATTACGTAGAAAAATATATTGTCGTCATGTTTATTCTTTTTCCTCTTCCATTTTTCATAGTTTAAATCTAAGAAATTAAGGCTATGGAAAATAGTTTTTTTTTTCTAAATCATTTAATTAATAATTTGCTTAGACAAAAAAAAAAAAAAAAATATTTTAGTCTGAAATGACATTTGGAGCGATAAAGATGTCATTTGCAAATTATTTGTACTTTTATTATGTACCATATAATTAATGAAGTGAGATTATACGACACGATATGAAATATTAATCACAACAATAAAATGAACACAATGACAAAAATTTAATTTGGCAGAGAAATTAGATATTTTATTTAACTATAATGGAGAAAGAATTACAACAATTGTGTTTCTCATAATTATTCTAACTTTGGTAATAAATCAGTTTGTAAAGAAGAGTCAAGTATATATAAGGAACATATTAAAATCCTAACAATATTCTTAAAAATGAAAATAATATAAAAAACGCGTGAAATAAAAGAAATAATATTTTTCCAAAAAAAAAATAAAATCGACCGAAATTGGATCACAAACCCAACATATCTATCTCCCATTCTCATATACCCATCAATAAAAATTGGATAAGTATAACATTTTTTAATAATTCACATACAAATAAGTTCTAGATAATTGAATTATCTATAATTTATTTTCTTTCTATACAAATTCTATTCTCGCAATTAGACGCACCATAAATATAATTAATGAAACAGTGGTTGGTAAAATAAGTAATGTAACAATAAGTTTAATTTAATTCCAAGTACAATCTAGTACGATCAGACTGCTTGCTTTTTCAATGAAATCATAAGAAAAAGGAAGTTGGGGGAATCTCTAGAGACAAGAAATTTACTCCTTAAAACTAGAAAAGTATTTTGTCGTCATGTTTATTCTTTTTCCTCTTCCATTTTTCATAGTTTAAATCTAGGAAATTAAGGCTATGGAAAATAGTTTTTTTTCTATATCATTTAATTTATAATTTGCTTAGACAAAAAAAGAATAAAAAAAAAATTATTCTGAAATGACATTTGGAGCGATACAGATGTCATTTGTAAATTATTTGTACTTTCATTATGTAGTAACATAAAATTAATGAAGTGTGGTTCACCAAACAGCTAACTGATTAAGACATTACAACATAAATGCATAATATTAAATAATGTGGTTCAAATAATGCCATTTGCATTCTTAAAAATGCAGAGCATGCCTAATTAATGTTCCCATCCCTTTGTTTCTTTATAAATATCTTAAAGGTTGAACCCCAACCTTGAGGGCACCCCTCTGCCCTGTCCCTAAAGTATTGTTGAGGAGGTAAATCGCGGGATGTGTCTTAACATGCCATGGTACAAGAGCTGACGTTCTGGTGCCCATAAAGAGTTCAATTCCACATCTTGTAGATGCATGAATCGAACCCTCACACTACGGTTGCCAACTTAACTGAAACTATCTCACTCATATCCTTTGCACCACTGAACTGTTTCCCGGGGGCAATATCTTAGTTGACTCATTCATATATCCCAAGTTTGTACCTAAATCACAAAATTTTTGTAGTGTTGAGAGTGCAAGCCTCTTATTTTTGAAACAATCGGCTCGGTTAAGGTGGTCCGTTATACATAAAGGAGAGAATATCCACATTAAATTCGTATTTCCATACTTCTACCTTGGTTAGTCGTTCAATTAGTATAAAATTGAGAAATCTTTTTTTATCCGTAGAGATCCAACTTTCAGAGGCATACTATATGGACACTTCATTCGTCCAATAGCTAGTTTTCTGTCGAAGATTTTGGATGCACGTGAGTCGTGAGAATACAATCTAAGTCATTCTAGAAAAGAAAGATAATTAATTTGTCCATTATATTTCTTATACTTCAGAAATAATAGGCTAATTGATTATGAAAATTTTAATAACTAAAACTAATTTTCGTTTGAAATTGTATTTTGCAAAATTTTAAGGCAACAATTGCCAACAATCCATATCAATTTATTATAATTTCAATTATCAATGCAAGTACATATCCCTTTCCAATTAATTTTAAAACAGACGTCTAAAAATTTGATTGGAGGAAATAAAGGTTCCTATTCCTTTCCCAAATAAATGCATTTGGGGGCTTCATTTCTTTTATTAAAACTATTAAGTTTTTGCATATAACAAATAAGAGATATTTTGAAACTGTTCATAGTGTATAAATATACAGAAAAACCATTTTGGAAAGAATTTTTTTTTTATTTTTTTTAAAAATTCGTCACACCTATAAAATAATGAATTTCAAGAATGCCAAATCAGACCTTATCTTCGGAGGGAGCCAAATGAAAATAAATCTTGCGGTTGCACAAGAAGCATCCTAATATATAACATGTCGCGCAAGAAGCAAGCTATCACAGTGTTAATACACTTGTGTATTTTGTTGAGAATCGAAACTCTATATTTATATGTAAGAATTATGACTCTAGGAATACAATAATTAGAATTATAGGGATACGATAGTCATTTAATATTTAATTTACAATAATAAATAAATAAATTTTCTATCTAAAAACTGATTATTTTTCAAAAAAAGAAAAAGAAAAAGTAATAATACAATTTAGAATTATGAACTGAAAGAGAGCAGCTCTTTTAATTTACATGTACGGTCAATTTTTTGATCCTGACACTTTTCTGTCCTGTGAGGTCCTCTCGAGATTGAGCGGCCTAATCTATTTGACAGCATACCTACTCTATGATTTTTCATGCACCTTCACACTTTGACTTGAAGAGCATGAAAGGGTTTGGACAATTGTTTTCCTATGATTGGCTTATTTTCATACATGCAAATTAACTAGTGTGAGAATTTTCTCTTATTTCAAGAAATAATTGCTTATAATCATATAATATCCCCTATTGGTGAGAATTAGAAACAAGTGGACAGTTTAAAAAGGTTATTTTCGACTAGTAGTTTACCAAACAAGTCCTTCTAACACAATCTTAAGCCTGCCCTTTTGTCATTAATCAATTATTTTTGAGTTTATTATATGCCAAAATAGATCTTTGTTAATTTGACCTTGTTTTGATGTAGTCCATAAGTGGCAAAGGAGGTAGCCTACCAAACTCTTATGATTTGGACAACTACGTTCTTTTAACCCTACCCACTTGTCTTCTTCGATGCATATGGGTGGCGTGGAGTGGGGTGGGGTGAAAATAATATATTTTTCATGGTTAAAAATATTCCTCGATGTATTTATTTAACGAGCTAACGTTAAAATTGGTGTAATATTATGTTGAAACAAATGAATTATGAAATACACAATTATAAGGTTAATATTTCAAATCGATTAGAGATGAATGTAATAAACAATATACTATGCTTATGTTTGGTAGGTATTAAAATCTAGATTTTAATTTAAGTCAAAATTAAAAAATAATTTTAACTATATATTTAATGGGACCCACAACTTTTTAACTACACATTTCATTAACTCTTATCAAAATTCACTAAAATCTAATTTTAATTCCTATTAAACAGGACTGCATTTCTAAATAAAATTGACTTTTTAAAATGAAATTTCAATCGTATGCTATCAAAACATATTTAGTTCAAAATAACCATTTTACACTTCTATAGCTCAAAACAAGCCATCACATGCAGAGCCAGACATGGCCCTTGTTTGATTCTCATTATTTCTAAAATATATTATTCTCTTTCTTATTTTCAATCATACATTTTTTAATAAAATAATATTACAAACAAATAAAAAATATTTTCTTATTTTTTAACCACAAATTCTTATTTCAAAATGTATTTACACAAAAAAATATGCCCAAACACGCTCATAAAGAGAATATGTACAAAACACGATTGTACACAGTACTAAACGAGGTTATTTTTTCAATAATTGAAAAGGCTCTCCTCTAACTAGATGGTCTAGATTGTCCACATAGTAGTAAACAACATTAAATTTCTAATAATAATTGAAAAGACTTCCAACTAGATTGTCCACATTACTAAACAAGATTAAGCCCTGTATGATAGGATTAAAAAAATATATTTTTTATAAATTTTGATAAAATTTAATGTTGAAAAGTTATAAATTCTATGAAATATGTGACTAAAATTAATTATTAATTTTGATTTAAATTAAAATAAGATTTTCACTTATTATATTGTACTGTGACGTCAAACGTATATACAAAGTTGACACGTTTGTGGTGCTATCTAAGTTGCATTCTCTTTTATTAGGTATAAAACCTGGTTGGTCCCTAAATTTTACACTTTGTAAGAAAAAGGTCCCTAAACTTTACAATGTATTTTTTTGGTTCTTACCTTAAAAAATTCATACTCTATTAATCCTCTGTCTGCATTCATCATTCCAACTAATGTAAGTAAACGTTTTAAAGTTTAGGAACCTTTTTTGCAAAAAGTAAAGAGACCAACTCCTATATATACACATCCAACCTCAAACATCTATAGGAATCTTCAACTTTTCGTTTTCACTTCAACTTATATTTGGAAAGTGGTCGAGTTGAAATTAATGCAACTTGTCTCGATGAAGCATTTATCTTCTTATTTTGTGGCTACTTATAATTCAAAAGTATTTTTCTATGTTTTTGTTCTGTTATGGGCTGCCTGTGAGGGAGTGATAAAGCTACCAGAAAATACTACAGTGCCTGCAATATTTGCATTTGGAGATTCCATAGTTGACCAAGGAAACAACAATGGAATCAAGACATTGATTAAGGCCAATTTTATGCCTTATGGAAAGGATTTTGAAGCTGGGGTTTCTACAGGAAGGTTTTGCAATGGAAAGACACCACCAGACTTGATTGGTACATACTTCCACCCCACCCCACCTCTCTCTATCTATTTCTCTGTGTTTGTTTGTATATACTTCACACATACATGTATATGTATAAACGTATGGATATATAAAAATTAGAGCACTTTTTGTTGAACCTGTTTGGGATCACTTCTGCTTAGATAGAAGAGTTTTTTTAAAAAGTCACTTGCGTTTGCTTTCTCTAAAATTTCTTTTAATCTCGTGAAATTCCAAAAATGTTAAAAAAGTAGCTTTTTAGTTTTAAAAGTAGCTCGTGAGTTTTTAAAAGTTATATCAAGAAAGCCCTAAAAGTTCAAAAAATTATCTGGTTTACATTTAAGCATTATTTCTGATACGTTGTCTCATGTGTAGAAGATGGTCTCTCGTGAGTTTTTAAAAAGTTATACCAAGTAAGCTGTAAAAGTTCAAAAAATTATCTGGTTTATATGTAAATCATTTAAGCATTATTTCTGATACGTCCTCTCACGTGTGGAAGATGGTCTCTCTCTCTCATATGTGGTAACATGTAAAACTTTTTAAAATGGGTGACAACGAGTTTTGAATCCAAATGTCTACTTTAATATTATTGAAGTATGGTTTATAATAGTTTTTGCTTAATTCAATAATATCGATGTAAAAAAATTATGTCGCTGTTATGTGTGTGCTCACGTTGAGTACAGATATATTTTTGATAGATTCTAATAAATGTTATTTTCAATAAATTCTAGATCAGTTTTTTTAGTGTTTTAAAAAACTCGTCTAAACTCGAAGATCTGTCAAAACGCCTCGCTTCGCTCCTGAAACTTTTTTTTTTCCTTCCTAAACGGCTAAATTTTTTCTTTCCCCTCTTTCATCTTTTCTAGGCGTACTTTATTAGCTTATTAATTTTTTTATTTTTAAAAAAATTTCATTTGACATTGATTTCAAATTATTAAAAGATTTATGTCTAAAAATGATTTTATTTAAATAGTTAAATAAAATTTAAGCTATAGTGCTATCTACATTATGTAATTATGATCTTGAGATTAGTTATTTTGTTGCGCACTCAAAAAACGTATATGAAGTTCCTATAAATGTATTAAGTATGATTTGTTTAGTTGAAAATTGAAAATATGAAAAATATTCTAATTTTTGTATTTCAAAAACTTGAAAATTGTTTAATTGACTAATCGTAGGAATTATTAAGTACATGATTATTAATATTTTTATGTTTTGTATAATTGAAATTTACAACATGTTTGAGTAAACATAAAATTAATTCAAATGTACTTTAATGTACACTTTTACTTTCCAATATTTAAATATACTACTATTTTCTTAGTTATAAGTAAATAAAGTTATTTATTGATAATAAAGTTGAGGTTATTTTTAGATTACTTATTTTCCTTTTTAGCAATGAAACATAATTACTTTAAAATGTACTTGTTTACTTATAATTTATCTTACCTGATAAGTATATATTTTAAGCTTAGCACTTAGTTTATATAATTTTTTTTGAAGAATTTTAAAAGTATAAAATATGTCATATCACACAATTATGACAGATAACTTACACATAAGGGGATAAGAATTGCAAGATCTTAGATTTTCTAACACTAAGTATCATTGTCTATCCAAAATTACTAGGCCATGTAGTAAAAATTTAAATTATGAACAAATATAGGAGATAAAATTCAGTTATTTAAAAAAAAAAAAAAAAAAAAAAATCAATTTTCACTTTTAAATGAGGAGATTTGGGAATTTAACATTATTAATGGTGAGAGAAAAGAGACTTAACATGTATGTCATGTGATTATAATTTTACTCAATTATTTGCCTATTTTGTAAGGACCGTCCTACTCTACCAGATTGGTACAAAATCTGATAGAGCCAATGAGTCATGGGGTATGTGGGTGATAAAACATTTGGGGGGTTTTTTTTAAATGAGGTGGGTCCTCGGGACCCACCTCATGTGAGGCAACCACTCTACCATGCCTTTTACAGGCCTGGTAGAGTAGTTTAATTGTTCTTGTAAAGGTAATAATTATGAATATATAGAAGTAGCCTAAGTTGGGCTAAGATGTCTAGCATTTTAGCCCAATTTGATTTAAAAAATAAAATAAAATTGGGATCAAAATAATTGTAACCTAATTAGCTGGAAAAATGGTCCTTCAATGCTACCCTAATTAAATAATAAATTCTTTTATTCCTGCAGTGCACCACAAGTTGCATGTTATAACTAGGGGTGTCAAATGATACACATATTGTCAATATAGCAACTTTTGTTTTACATGAACCAAGCTCATTTCAATATGTGTTTCTAATTTCAGCCGAAGAACTAGGGATTACAGATATCATACCCGCTTATCTCGACCCAAATTTGAAACTCGAGGATCTTAAAAAGGGTGTAAGCTTTGCTTCCGGAGGTTCTGGATACAATCCCGAGACTCCTAAATTAGTGGTACGTAAATTAAATACACAACTTTAATCCTATTCTATCTAGACATAACACTTCCAACATTTTTAGTACATGGTCTAGACATTTCGTTTGGTTCATCGTACCAAACATAGTGTTAATAAATTCTTTAGTAGTGTACTAAAATTGTTTCCCTTTATCTTGTGTCAAACAACAGTCAGTTATATCATTATCAGATCAATTAGAATCATTTAATGAGTACATTGGGAAGCTCCAAGGGGCTGTTGGAGAAGAAGAAACACACAACATTTTAACCAATAGCCTCTACATTGTGGTAGCAGGCAGTGATGATCTTGCCAATACCTACTTCACACTTGGTGTTAGCAAGTTGCAGGACATAAATTCCTATACTGATCTTATGGTTTCTTCAGCTTCAAGTTTCGTTCAGGTACATATTTGATACATTTGATTAATTTTAGAAATCTTTTCAAGTTACGTCTAATTTAACGCAATCATGCTACATGTACATCTTGTTATACACCATTTTTTACATTGTGCCACGTGTCCGCATATGATTGAACAGTTTTTTTTTGAAAAAACTTTCCCACCCGACACCTTTTGAATTTTCACACAATATACAACAAAATGTAACCCACGAAATACACATTTAGCATAATTCAATTTAACGTACTCTTAATTAAGGATATGTGAGGCGGGTTGGGTCATCCCGACCCAACTTTAAAAGCCTATGGCCGATAGCCGCTTTTACTCTTTATTTTCTAGTTGCTACTGCCCACTTGGCATGCTTACTCGTGATTCAAGATATGATTGTAAATCTGAAAGTTGTGGATCTTATGAAATATGTGATTAAAATTAATTGTTGACTTTAGTTTTATTTTAATCCAAACCAAACGGAGGCTTAGTATTGTGATATGTACTAATGTTTAGTCCCAACGTTGCAATTTTGATATTACTTTTATAATTTCTTGAAATTACTTATGAAATTAAATGATTTTGTAGGAAATATACAATCTTGGAGCAAGAAGAATTGCTGTTTTTGGTATCCCACCAATAGGATGTTTGCCAGCTCAAAGAACCCTAGCTGGTGGTGGTGTTAGAATGTGTGTGGAAAAGTATAATCAGGCAGCACAATTGGCTAATTCCAAGTTTTCATCTGAATTTGATTCACTTGCTGAAAAGTTACCTGAATCCAAAGTGGTTTACATTGACATTTATAACCCTGTTCTTGATCTCATTCAAAGGCCTCAAAATTATGGTAAGAATATTTTGTTCTCATTTGTTTGATTCTATTTTTGGTGAAAAAGTATATATATCTCTTATTTCGATTGTTGAAATTGTCGAAAAGAGTTTATAACGACTCAGAACCATCTTTCTTACTTAGGGAAGTACAAAATCATAATATAGTTTATAAAGGACAAGTTCGACCATCTATTCAATTGAGTAAAATTGAAACAAACCCTACGATTCGAGCCTATATGTTTTATTGTTCTTGTCCATCCCATATTCTTCTTCTCTATTTCACACACACAAAACGCCAGATGAAATTAACTTATTTTTGAATGATCTCAGGGCTTGAAGTAACAGATAGAGGATGTTGTGGCACAGGAAATATAGAAGTGGCAGTATTGTGCAATAAATATAGTGGAACATGTCCAGATGACACTAAGTATTTATTTTGGGACAGTTACCATCCCACAGAGAGAGGCTATAGAGCTCTTGTTGATCAAATCCTTCAAAAATATGTTAACAGATTCTTCTGAGCCAATTCGACGTCTCTGATTTCATCAAATAATTTCTCAATCAAAATCAAACATTTAAGGTTGTTCCCTGCTAGCCATTTTCAATTCCCAAATGTTTTTTTTTTAATCATTATTATGTATACTTGATTTGTCCAGAGAGTGCTAAAAAAGTTGGATGATTGTGTAAAAGATTTAAGCGTTGAAAGTAATCTTTTGAATTTAAACATTTGTTTGTTGAGATATTCGAGATTAGTTCTAATGGCTAATTTGGTAAAGTGAGCTATATATTAATGGATAATACGAAATAAATCAATTTCATAAGTAGATATCAAATCTTTGTCTGGCAATTCTCTTTCTCCCTAATGGAATATTACGTAGTTATAATTTCAACAATTAACAAAGGGGCAAAAATCGTATCTAACCTACTAAACAATAAAATAAATGTAAATGATACAGTTTAATATATGTACCTAATCGAAATATTAAAGCGATAGCAAAGATTGGAAAATCCTACTTTGACATTCATTTTCGACATCATGGTTGAAATTCCATGATTTGTAAAAAATCTGGCCATTGATTCGAACAAACATCATGAAATGTCAATGAAACTGTCAGTGTAACAAAACTCGCAAAGATTATACTTGCACTGAATATCTCTCCACTCCAAAACATATTCAAAAAATTAAATGGATAACGAAATGATTTTCGGATTGATCATCATCTATAATTTTCATCCTTTTTTTTTTTTTTGCATTGGCAACCGCTGCTAATTAGGTTATCAATTGGATTTTAAAAAGTTAGGGATTTCTCGTGTAATCCGTTTTTCAACAAGTCACGTGTAATTGAACATTTGATGTGATAAATGATGAAGAATCTCGAAATAATTTTCATTGCAACATTTGTTATGTAAGTTTTTTTTTTGAATATATTAACTGATCTGCATCATATTTATGTTTGAAAAATACACGATAAGGTCATCATATGCTGTGAATATATTTATAAATAAATTAGTAAAAAATGTGATTCAATGATGTATTCAATGTTTGGTAGAAATGTGTAATGAATGCAGAATGCATCTTAATGAATAGATCATAGAGTAAAGCTGTTTGGCCAGGGCCATAGACCCTCCCATCAAGAGGGAGCGCCACATGGTGCCCTAGGGCCATATAGCAGCGCTCTAGATCTTAATACTTCCTTTAGCATTTACACAGATTATATGGATGACACGTGATAGCAATTTGGTAAAATGTAGCCCCTGTTTGGGCGCCATTTTTTGGCATTACATTTTTTTTTCACACTTTTCAAGATACGTGCTGTCAGTAAGCAATTCAAACACTCCACCGTCTCTGTCAAAGGTAAGCAATACCATTATTACATTTGGAAATTGAATGACAAAAATACCTTTATCTCATTTTCATATTTCCACAAATGTCTTTACACTGGTAATAACTATGGAGCTCAACATTGACAAAAAGGTGGGGGGCAATATTGACATTTGTGCTTAAATGGAAAGGATTAAAAAATTGAGAATGAATGTACAACCTGCAGAGACGAGTACAAATTTGATAAGAATGTGTCACTGGACCCCGCTAGCCCACACTTTTTGACCATGGAAAATGAAATTTAATGAAAATGAATAGCGCCCAAACAGGGGCGTAGTGTTATTTGATGCAGATATGAATGCAGTGAATTGCCCCCACGTTAAATTTTAGCCTATATTTGAGCCAAATTAAAATTTTCATTTTCATTATTCTACTTATTTTCAACCACACATTCTTCAATAAAATAATATTTTTCATCATATTTTTTCAACTACACATTCTTCATCAATCTACTATTCCAAAATACATTCTTCCAAAATAATATGGCTCAAACACACCCTTAATTCTTAATTTCTTATATAACAAAGAAGTAAATATATAATCTTTATGTCCAAGATAAAAAAAAACTCTACTCATTTTTAACCACACATTCTTCAATAAAATAATATTTTCCATCACATCAATAACTTTTCCTTCTTTTTCAACCACACATTCTTCATCAATCTACTATTCCAAAATACATTTTTCCAAAATAATGTGGCTCAAATACACCCTTAAATCCAAAATTTTGCATAACATTTTCCAAGGTTTTGTACAAAATTTTCAAAAAATTCCTTAATAGGTTTGATTTTACCCCCACAATTAAAATTTTGTGAAATTTGTTCCAAATCTAAAATTCTAACTCTGTCCTTGAGTTGATGTACATTTTAAAGATGTCGTGGGAGTGTGATTATGTGGTTGACATCATGTGTGGTGTGATGTAGTTGTTTCTTGTGTGGAACCTGATGAATGACAATTTATATAGTGATCTGATAAAACATGTAGTTGTCGTACATATGAAATGCAGATGCTTAGACTACTGTGAATTTTCATTTTGCATTGTCATGCATTGAATGAAACGAAAGAAATACGCGATGCACACCTTTTGCAACACCGTCACAACCAACATCACTAATGTAATTGCTTCATAACTTTAAAAAAAGGAAAGCTGAATATCAAAATACAGATTTAGGTAAATTCTCAAAATCACAAAATATGGGGCGGAAATATAAAAAAATAATCAAACTTTCTCCGAAACTCAATGGAACTCCCATATGATGCATTTATTAAAAATTTCTGGCTACTTGACCCTATAGACTTTGGCCAGTCCAGTGTAATAGGTCGTATCTTGTTGGATCCATAGCTTGATCTTTGCTTGAGATTGGCTTGAAAATGGACGAATTTTTTTGCACCATGTAAGGCAATAAAGGTGTTCCTATGAAATGACAATTAATATTGCATCCTGCATAGTTATTCATGCGAGATGTTCCTGTTATAATTATTCAATAATCATGCTAAGAATAAGAATCACACATATTAATTGATAGTTTGAAATTCATACATGCGGAATACATTGTTATCTATGAATATTACCATCTAGATCTTGATCTTTTTGCTCCTCGCAAATAATCAGCTGTCAATGAGACAAGCTAATAAAAACAATATGGAGAGGAGATAAGACCTAACCATTATATAGGAAATCATAAAGTCGACACATTACCGATTCTAACCTAATTAGGGTTTACATAATTCCAGCACACATACTCAAAATTACTACATTATAATAATATGGCCTGTAAAGTGTACAACGGTCCAAGTGATCACTAACATATCGGGTTTAATCATAGTATCATTGCAAACTATACATTTAACCCGTAAAATTTACAATCAAATGGAAACCCACATAATAGATATATTCTAACATTGTCACACTTAGGTAAACATTTGGTTGTTATAGAACAAAACTTTTAACATACTGACCAGACTACATAGGTGGCCACACAAGTATAGCTGCAATGATAACACATTACACAACATGATACGGTCCAACAAAAATCTCAACATCGACCATGGAAGTCTTTACACCAATCAAACGATGTAAGACAACTCCACAGCTATAAATGCCTTGTAGGAATAGCTGTACGATCCCCATCTTCCAACCAATGTGGTAGTATGCAGTATGAACTTAGTACCAAATGTGATAAAAAACTGTGCTAATTCATACCGTCCTCGAAATGCTTTTAATCAAAATGAAGTCACATGTCTCTGAAAGAGACTCGTCTTATGTCTTTAATTGTCATATCTCAAGATCAAAATAATATCATTATAAAATACATAAGTCAAATACATGCTCAAAATAATTTATGGAGTGGAAAAATATATTTTATTATTGGAATGGCTGTACCCGAAAAATATATGAGTTGTCTTACATAAATAACTCACACTAACCAAAAATATCAAACGTTTCCACAATACCCATATTAACAACACGTGTTGTAAAACCTTTATGAGCGAGTCCCCCAGTTAAAGGATCCGTAATCATTGCCTCTATATTAATATGCTCTATTTTCGTCTGCCCTTCCTTGACTTTGTCTCTGACCACTAAATATTTGATGTCAATGTGTTTCGATCCACTGGAGCTTTTATTATTTATTCAAAAGAACACCGCTGCACTATTATCACAATAAATAGTGATTGGCCTCGAGATGAAGTAAACAACTTTCAATTCAGAAATAAAATTCATTGTCGCTCCATAAGACTAGTCTGCATAGTAGAAAATGCCACTAGAGTTTGCTTAACATTTTTCCACGAGATAGCACTACCAGCCAAATATAACATGAGGTTGATTTCAAATCATCTGACATCCAGCAAAATCAAAATCTGAATAGCCTACCACCTTAAGGTGATTTGAACGCTGGAAAGTGAGTATGTAACTTTCAGAGTCTGTGCTAGCAACTAAAATGTCATCAACAAACAGGACAAGATAAATAAAATTTCTTCCACTGGTTTTAAGTTAAATACATTGATCGACTGTATTTTCAACAAAACCAAGAGAAGTCTCAACCTCGTTAAACTTCAAATACCGCAGCCGTGATGCCTGCTTGAAGCCATATAAAGGTTTATTTAGAGCTTGTTTGGTAACACTAAAAATCCAATTAAAATTGAAAATATAGCCGTTATTGGGTCCACCCGTCTAATAAAAGTCAATAATAACGGTTAGTTTTTCAGTTTTAATTCGATTTTAATTTCTACCAAACACACTCTTAACTTCCATACCAAGTTTTCTTTTCACTTCACAACAAAACTTTCATGTTGTCTCATGTAAACCCTTTCCAAAAGATCTCCATTCAGAAAGCCGTCTTAACATCCATCTGATGAAGTTCCAAAATATAATGCGCTACAAGTGCCATGTTTATCTGAAAAGAATCTTTAGACGCAATAGGTGAAAATGTTTCATTGTAATCAATGCCCTCTCGTTGAGTGAACCCTTTTGCAACCAATCTAGCCTTCTTTCGTTCAACATTCCCTTTTGAGTCCAATTTCCTTTTGAAGATCCACTTGTTATCTATAACTTTAGCATCCGGAGGAAGTTCAACAAGTTCCCAAACTTTATTCTTTTTCGTAGAATTTATTTCAACATTCATAGCATTTATCCATTTATGTGACTTATGACTTGTCAATGCTTGATTAAAAGTAACAGGGTCAACAATATGCCTTACATTAAAATCACTCCTAATGGAAACTTTCTAGTAGATTTAGTCAACTTTCTTCTTATACAATCCACGTAAGTGTCAAAATCAGAGAAGTCGAGAGAGAGAAGTATCTCAACTTTAACCAATCTCCCCATCCCGTCTTTGAAATGTGATACAACCGCTTATGTCACAACATGGAGGATGATTCACGAATTAGAGACATTTTCTTTGACACATTTGCAACATAAGAGACTTCACCAAAATAAGGCAAAAACAATTTATATAAACCATTACATAAGAGGTCATTTCCAATCAAACGAGAATCATAAAATAATTTAACCATTCCATTACCAAAATTAAAAGAAAAACCAAAAGCATTAAGTTTCGATATAGAAATTAAATTCCGTCTCATTGTCGGTACAGAAATAGTATTCTCTAAAACAAAAGAGAAAACAGACTCCAAAAATAACTTCACTACTCCTATGAACTCAACCTTTACTTGAACTCCATTCCCAACGTACATGCTTACTTCATTCTTACTTGGCCTCCGTTTGCTCGTGAATCCCTACGGACTCTTCTTCTTCTTCTTCTTCTTCTCTAACCAAGTTTTAAATTTAAAACAATCTTTCTGCCAATAACCCTTCCTCTTGTAGAACTTGTATCGATCATTTTTCTTTATTGTTCCTTTAGGACCACCGTAGTCCGACCTCCAAAATTTTTGTCCTGTTGATTGCAGTGTGACTTGTTGCCCTTGTGGAACTTAAACTTATGGTTATGAGAAGACCAATTGTTCTGTGGTGGCTGAAAAGTTAATTGCACAATTTCGACATTCTCACGCCTCAACCTATATTCCTCTTGGGCACATACAACAATAACGTAATTCAAAACCCATTTATCTCTTTGAGCATTATAAGTAACCTTCATCTGATTAAACTGGCTCGAAAGACTATTCAGAACATGATAGATGAGAAAATGCTCGACAATGGGAATCTTAAGAGCCTTTAATTTAGAAAATATATTAATCATCTTCATAATGTGCTCTCTAACTCCACTTGTACCATCATATCTCATATTCATCACTTTGTCCATCAGATCTCCAGTTTCAGCTTTCTCAGAATCAACAAATCTCAATCATATGGCATCCACAAAATATTTTGCATTTTCATCAATATACAATATATTGGTTGCATATTCGGTAAGTTGCATATCCGATATGTATTGTAAATCTGGTATTTGTTAAATCGATATTTGTTCACGATTATTTTATCTAACAAACTTAAAACGGATTTTAAAAAATTAGTTTCTTATATTGATGATTTCAGAAACTAATTTTTGTTTAATTTTCAGAAATGACAACCGAATCAACCAACATGGACATAACCCAAACTGTGGCTACTGAAAATTAGGCTATGGGTTCTATTGTAGCTCAAGGGCCAAATTTTGTTGTGCCTTAAAAGCCAACTGTTGTGGCTAANAAAATCTAACCTCAAAAGACCAAGTGCTATTTCTACGTCTCATTTCCCTCTCACATAATTATTCCCAGTCAAGGTTTGAATTGACTCGAAAGAGTTGATGCATTTAAAACTGTAGAAACATAAAGTAACATATTTAATATCACCCAAACATAGTACATGCAGACAATGGATGATACATATTCATCTAATTAACATGGACTACTAATTAGATGATCCGTAATTAAAGTCAAAACCAAATGAACATTTATTACGGTAAGAGTCTAGATGCATCATTATAAAGTCACATTTGGGCTAACAATATAACACGCTGTAAGGTACTCTTAAAATACATGATGAAGTTAGTTAACAAAACAGTTAACAAAACAGATTAGTTTTCGAAACAACACCACCTTTGGGCAGAAGGAGATTTCTGGACAAAGNTGTAAGGTACTCTTAAAATACATGATGAAGTTAGTTAACAAAACAGTTAACAAAACAGATTAGTTTTCGAAACAACACCACCTTTGGGCAGAAGGAGATTTCTGGACAAAGTAAACTCGTTAACTGTCTTATGCCAATTTCCAAAAAATATTACATATAATAACACATTTGGGCAAGATACTATATGTAATAATTCAAAATTACGATACTAACGACAATATTTATTTTTTTTTGAAAAAAATTAAATAAATAAAAATGAGTGTGCCACTTTGGTAGCTACCGCCCACTTTTATTTCAAAATATTTTTCATAATGGAAGCAGTAAACTAGACTTGAAGTCCACGAAAAATTTGATTATAATAATCACGCAACATAATCATAATCATTAACTGACGAAAAGGGAAATTTATGTGCGATTATGAGACTAAATTGACAACTTAAATTTCAATACATGAAATGAAATTTAAATGGACAAATAACAATGACATTTAATTATTTCAAAAAAAATATAAAGTCTTCAATTTTAAATTTTAATTTTATGTCGAAATTAAAATATATTTGGACCAAATTCAAAAAAATCCCATTTAAAAATTCAAATTTAATATTTCAAAATTGCAAAATTGACCATAAAATTAAAATTATGAATAGAGGGCCTCGAAATTCAGAAATTACAGCATATGTCATTTTCTTTTAAAATTGCAAACATACCCTTTGAGTGTTAATTGCAAGAAGGGACTCATAATTTCATAATTTCCCGTAAGCCACCAAAAATACACAAAATTGCAGTGAAGCCCTCATCCCCAACCAATTAAACCCAAACAAAAATCAAACCCTATTCCTATCTTCTTTCTTACCGCCGCCATCGGGCCATCCACATCTCCATGGCAGCTCACGGAAGGAAAATTAAATTCGGTTTTCTCATTAAGGACATGACAAAGGCACAATAATCATAAATAAATGGATGACAATAAAACTTCTAGTCTGATACCACATTCAACCATCATATGGAACAAAATTAAGTTATCTAAACAAATAAGCATGGATTTAACAAAAAGAAAAAGGAACTCACTGGTGGCCCCAACAAAGGCCAACAAGAAGTAGAATCTAAAAAGGGTAAGTTTTGGGGCAGACTTGGATTTGGTGATGAAATAAAGAAACCCAGGTAAGGAAACAGAGAAAATGCAAATAGATGTGAGGCTATGCTCTCTGAATCAATATTGGGTGCCTATGGATCCACTGGCAAAATAAATCCATTACACAAAAACCCTTTTCCCTTTCTATGAATTCTTCTCCTTTCATATTCTATTTCAGTTTCTGTACAGAACTTGAATTGCCTCCGGGGAAACATATAGGTTTTTCAGCTGCAGGGATTCTGGTAGAAATTACTA
Source organism: Fraxinus albicans (assembly GCA_903798335.1). Taxonomy (NCBI): domain Eukaryota; kingdom Viridiplantae; phylum Streptophyta; class Magnoliopsida; order Lamiales; family Oleaceae; genus Fraxinus; species Fraxinus albicans. The sequence goes on from CAIGRM010187196.1 coordinate 22,621, forward strand.
AGATTGGGCAACAAGTAAGAAGAAGAAAAACCCATAGATTTAGGGTTCTAGAAAAGGGAATGAATTTTTACAGAGCTTATCATTATGAGGGAATTAGTTTTTCCTTTTTCTACGGCTGAGTATTACTCACCATAATACCAAAAGAAAAAATACATCCAAAGTAAGCAAGGAAGAAATACTTGTAGAATGAAAAAAAGGGCCAAAACCACAGAAGAATCATAGAAGAAAACCCAAGATCCATCCATCAAAATTGTTAAGGGTCGGTATCAGACCCTTCACCCCACCCTCCACGTGTTAGCGGGTGTAGCGCCCCGCGTTCCGTTAACCCGGATTGCC
>CAIGRM010187225.1:0-12628 GCA_903798335.1 Fraxinus albicans
GTTTTCGACCGGATAAGCTCAGGGGTGCCTAGAGATAGGCAGGACCATTCACCCCAAGCACCTAGAAATAGGCAAGCTTATTCTCCATCACCTCCGACTAAAGGAAGGCAGCAAGAGCCTCACCAACCTAAGGATCTGACGACGTACCATGAAGAGCCTCCAAATCTGATAGTCTTTGATCCGACTCCCTAGAAATAGGCAGGAAAGGAGAAACCAAGCTAGAAATGAGGCAAGAACCTCTCAGCCACTCCCTTAGGCACCCCAAAAAGATGATGGAGATTCAGATGCTCCTCAAAGATCCTGTGATTTAGATGATAACGATGACCAATCTCCCTTCTCAGAAGCCATAAGGAGTGCCCCTATGCTGAACCATTTTTCACTCCCTAAAATCTCAAAGTACGATGGGAGAGGTGATCCCGCAAAACACATGAACAACTACAAGACCTATATGAATTTGAAAAGGGCCACTCCAGCAACGAAGTGCAGGGCCTTTCACTTAACGTTAAGTGGAGGTGCTGAAGTCTGGTACATGAAATTGCCTGAAGGAAGTATCCGAAGTTGGCCAGACATGAAGAAGACGTTCCTAAAACGCTTCGCGACTAGCAAAGAAGGGGATAGACCTATCCAACGACTTCAGGACATGCGACAGCAACGGGGCGAGGCACCAAAAAGTTTCTTGTCCAGATTTACAGATGAAATGATCTACTGCGTGCAAGTCACAGATAGGGAAGCATTAACTGCCTTAAGAGGAGGATTGGATATGAACTCCCTTTTTCTGGAGAGATGTACAAAATAAAGACCCAGCTACCTATGACGCCCAGGCGAGAAAACCTGAATGAAGAGTTGAAGGATCATAGAAATAGAGCAAGTCGAGGCCTCCACCCTCCTCAGATGCAAAGAGGAAGGGGCCCAACTTCTCATTTAATGGATCATCAAGCCCCGTTGAACCACTGACAGGAGCTCGCCGCAGCAACGCTCAATGCCGTGCCGACCTTAGCTTATGAAGAGGTGAATCCTGATGCTAAAACACAACTGCGTCAGCCTNGCCCCGTTGAACCACTGACAGGAGCTCGCCGCAGCAACGCTCAATGCCGTGCCGACCTTAGCTTATGAAGAGGTGAATCCTGATGCTAAAACACAACTGCGTCAGCCTTATCAAAAATCTCCACTGAAAGGTCGAGGTAGGGGACGAGGTGCTGAACCTAGAAATAGGGATAAAGCCTCCAACTACTGCTCCTACCACCGATCCTATGGTCACCGTACCAAAAACTGCTGGGACGTCGCGAGGCACTCCCAAAATCAAAACCAGGCCAGGGGGAGGCGTCCCTCAAGGAATGCCCCCTACAAGTTGAACCACCCTTCGGAAAAGCAATGAGCAACGTCAATCTAACAAAAATGACCCTCCACGAAGAAGGGATGACGACACCGAAGAAACCAATGAATATGAACCCATTCGAGTAATCGACACAATCATTGGTGGTCCTCACGTAGGCGGAGAGTACAGAAACTCTTAAAAGAATTATGCCAGGGAAGCAATCGACCCGGCTATGACAAGCTATATCGTGAATCAACCTACGAATTGAGGAACTTTGCCTCCAATCACTTTTACGCAGGAAAATGCACTAGGGGTGCACTACCCCACTGTGATTCCCTAGTAGTTAGGGCTGTTATCACTTGCAATGGACTGAAAAGGATGTTGGTGGACAACGGAAGCTCAGTCAATATCATATTTGGTACTACCTTTGATAAGATGAAGGTTGATCATGAGCTGTCCCTAGTGAACTCTCCCCTATTCGGATTTACGGGAGATAGCATCATCCTTAGGGAAAAAATCACATTGGCAATAGAAATGGGTACCGAACCTCTGGTTGCTCGACGCTTCATGGAATTTCTCATAGTCGACAACCGATCTGCTTACCACGGGGTGCTTAGAAGACCCGCGTTAAAAGAATTATGGGCGATAACCCCGATTCACCACCTATGCATGAAATCCCCCACGAATAGTAGTGTGGCAACAGTTCGAGGCGACCTCTAGAGAATGCTATTCCAACTCCTTAAGGAAAGCAAAACCGAGGACCACCAACGTCGTCTTTACTGACGTTGATATGGACGACCTCCCTGAACAAGGGGAAGACGTCCTCATGACCGAAGCTCTTGAAAAAGGAACAGTAGCTGAAATAATCAGTCTAGAAGAACTGGATCCCCCATTATTGATTGCGAACCTTAAACGGCTCCGATGGAAGAATTGGAAACTTACCCAGCTGACCCAATAGACCCAACAAAGCTCCTACAAGTGGGCACCAACCTGCCATATGAAATGAAAGAGAAGTTGAAAAACTTCTTGTGAAAAAACCTTGATGTATTTGCCTGGAAGCACAGCGATATGATAGGCATCGACCCCAAGGTCAGCTGTCACCACTTGAACATTGATCCGAAAGCCACAGTTTACAGACAAAAGAGGAGAGCCCTTAACCCAGAAAGATATGAAGCCCTAAAAGATGAAGTCAAGAAACTGATTGATAATGGCTTAGTCAGGGAATTAGTGTATCCGGAGTGGGTCTCCAACCCAGTTCTGGTGAAAAAGCACAACGGGAAGTGGAGGGTATGTATTGATTTCTCAAATCTGAACCAAGCCTGTCCAAAAGACAGCTTCCCCCTTCCAAGGATGGACCAATTTGTAGATTCGACTGCTGGACATGAGCTCCTCAGCTTTATGGACGCATACTCTGGATACAACCAAATCCCCATGTTCTCACCAGATGAGGACCATACCTCCTTCATCACGGACAAGGGGCTCTATTGTTACAAGGCTATACCCTTCGGATTAAAGAATACTGGGGCAACATACCAGAGGTTGGTTAACAAGATGTTCGCCGAGCTCATCGACAAATCCATGGAAGTATATGTGGACGACATGCTGGTTAAAAGCCAGAAATCAACAAACTACATTACCCACCTGAATGAGGCTTTCCAGATCCTACGAAAGTATCAAATGAAGCTCAATCCTTTAAAGTGCGCTTTTGGGGTATCTTCTGGTAAGTTTCTTGGTTATATAGTTAATCAAAGAGGCATCGAAGCGAATCCTAAAAAGGTCAGAGCTTTGATTGAGATGAGGTCACCCCAGAAATCGAAGGAAGTTTAGAGCCTCACTAGGAGATCAGCAGCCCTAAATTGCTTCATATCTAAGGCAACAGATAAATGTCTCCCCTTCTTTAAAGTCCTTAAGGGGGAGAACAAGTTCCAGTGGACAGAAGAATGTGAGGTGGCCTACAGGAATTAAAAAAGCATCTGGGACAGGCACCACTCCTTTTAAAACCAACAGACCACGAGGTATTGCACTTCTATCTGGCAGTAACCTCCGAGGCAGTAAGCTCAGTTCTGATAAGAGAGGAAAACAACCATCAGTTGTCAGTATACTATGTGAGCAAAGCACTTCTAGCTGCTGAAACCCGATATCCTGACATGGAAAAACTGGTTCTTTCCTTAATAATTGCTTCGAGGAAGCCGAGACCCTATTTTCAGGCACACAGCACAACTACCCCCTCAAGCAAGTGCTTTAGAAGCCAGACACCTCGGGAAGGTTACTTAAATGGGCCGTGGAGCTCAGCGAGTTCGACATCCTCTACAAACCCAGGTTAGCCATAAAAGGACAAGCCTTAGCTGATTTCGTGGCTAAGTTTACCCCTGTCCCCAACATCTAAATAGAAATGGAGCTTTCAGAAAAAGGGGACGGTGGATTGATGTAAAGAATATACAAACACAAACTCATACAAATACTGGAGACTTCATTGAAAAGAAGGGAACTCATCTGCTCATCATATCTATCCTTCCACATATTTCATTATCATTTTGTTGAATAGGAGATCATTGATAGTGTGATAGTCCTGAAATATATCGACGAAAAGTGCCTCCCACGTTCACTGCAGTTGGATTACCGTTCTTATTCCGGTAAAAACGTGTTGGATCCGTACTTGACGTGGCGCGAGTGGGCCCGACATCTGTTGAGTTCATTTTTTGGGGTCAACAATCCGTGTGATTATGACCCATAGTGCCAGATAAGAAGCAAGTGTACAGTTTACAGGCTGTAATTGGCAAGACATATTGTACTTCAAAACCTCAAAATATAGATAGAGGCTGAAGTAGTCACGAGATGTTTGTTGGAAACGAACTGGAGCGCATGAATAATGAAATTTCGGAGGTTCTGACTACCTTCTTTTGCTTGAGAAGAGAATACTAATTATAATTTCCTATGTATATGAAACTGGCATCCTCCTCTCTGGCCACGACCTGAAGTAGCAAGCCATATAATGATAATTTTGTGTTTTCTGTAGAAAATCAGAAGAATATGAGAAACATGTTCTCTTCATCCTTGTAGCATGTAATGCACAGACGATTCTAATTTCTATGACTTACTGGCGGCATGTTATGCATATAACTAATTGTCATTGTAACATAATACTAACCGGATGGTTATGTAAACGAAAAGTAAAACCATTACTAAATTGTCACCAGATTGGTCCTTTTGTAATTTTTTATTTTTTATTTTTTATTTTTGGCTGTTGTACAAGTCCCTCTGGGAGAAGAATAATTTAAATTTCATTTTTAGAAGAAGTTATTACTTTGCAACATCTATTTTTGTTCATTTCTATCTATTGGAGGAAATTTTTCAATGCAACTTAATTACTTATGAGTTGATGCATTGATTTTTATTTTTTATTTTTTTTAAATATCAAAAGTTTGGTGCACAAGAACAATTGCTGAGTAAGTTGATTACTGAACTATTGCAGCTACAAGTAAAATTGCCAGAAATTCTGAAGAACTTTGTATGATTCATTCTGATAAGTGATAACATGTTTTTTTCTCGTTATCTTATATGTACTTTACTGGGCAGAGGATATTTGCACAAATTTGCTCCTATGAAAAATCAAAGGAACTTACAGTGTACCATACTGAGTCTTATGGTCTCTCTCTCTCTCTTCCTTTGCTAAAAGTCTCTGATAGTCTTCTCACTTGTGCTTTCTCTTGGAGACTCCGCAGGCTTCCTAGATTCTTCTTCTATAATGTCCTTCCCCTTGACCATTTCTGTTCTTGTACCTCTTCTTTTGACGCTTGATGAAGTCCCCTGGTGCTAGGTGTTGAACTGTTGTTGCTCTTTTCTTTTCTGGGATTCTCATCTGAAGTCAGGGTTAATTTGCTTACGTCTTCTCTGATCTCTGATGTTTGTTGTCTTCCTTGGAATCGCTCAGGAGATGGAAGTTGTCCACTTGTTGCCATGTAGCATTTCTCTCGTTCGAAGAAGAGAACTTGGACCACTGTTCTCAATGGCAAGCGCTCGTTCTTCACAGCATGGGCACATACCTCAGGTGACAATTTCTGGCAATCTAGAACATGGCAGAGCTGCTTCCTATCTGCTTTAGTGAGATCTGGATGCTTCTAGTATCCAGTAACAATGCAAATGAGAAGAAATGAAAATTTTGCTATTGTCATTAAAAATCTAAGGACATTGAAAACATATAAAGTTATTACGAGAAACATGTTAAATTTGATGTTGAGTTCGAAATGCTGATAATTAATGGCCAGTAGATCTCAAAAATAGAGTTATGGTGAATAAAATTCACTGGGATCATGTTTATTTATTTATTTCTCTATAAATTCACTATAATATCCTACCTTGAGATAAATGTTAATTGCCTTGTATAGATCATCGTGTTCAGGCCTTGCAATTCTTGGCAAAGCTTCGGCAAGAGATGCCACTTTCTGAACTGGTATGTTTGCATCCTTTGCCACTACTTGCAGGTAAGAATCAATGAGCTTTCCTGCTTTTCTAATTAGTCTTAGTGACTGGTTTTCATATGTAGGAGTTTGTCTTTTCCAGTGCCTCAAGAAACTCTCCAAAACTGTCTTAACTAAATCAACGTCATAAGAAGCATTGTGATCATTAGACGATTGAGCAGGAAGCAGCAGGTCATTCAATGTTGCCTCCTCAAATTGCATGCCTGATCGTCTTGTGAGTTCTGTCTTTGTCACAGGAGATGCCCCAAGAAAATTTGCGAGGCCAAGGAGTCTTATCATGAATCCAATTGAGACAGACCCTTTATCAGCTGGAATCAGGCTCACAATGGTCTCAAGAATTTTTTCTTCTCTGTCTAAAGAGTTTTCAGCTTGAGAAGTTGAACACTCTCTAGGCCTACTTTTTGTGATGTCTGGTAGCCAACGACACGTATAAACATGCAGAGCTTCTCCAATAAGCTGCGGTGGCAGCACATTTGTAGACCTAATAGCAGTAACTATACATCTTAACATGTCTATGTCAAGGAAAGATATGTCCTCTGTCCACCAATCCTTTGGAACCGATTGACGGCGCCTTTTTTCGTACCCTGGTCTAGTGTAGGTATAAGACCATGTAACCTGCATGTGGTCTCTCTCCACATCAAAATTAAATGCAAGAAAAATCAATGTAATTGGTTCAGAAAAACATGGAATTAATTATAGTATCTAATTTGTCTCACCTTCGCTGGAGGTGTCAGTATCTTTTCAACAATTGATTCAACGCACCTTCTGACTATCCCAAAATTTTCTGACCACTCAAACAACCTTCCAGTGTTTTGCAGTGTGACAATGGAGTCCTTCCAACCTTCAAGAATGCAAGATGAGAAGAAAAACTCCAATCTCGAGACAAAGTTTACCTTTTCAACTGCTTCAGTCATTTGAAGGAACTTGGAGGCACAAAAGGCAGGTACAAAATTATGTGCACTGAGATTTATTGTGATCCCATAGCAAAACTTTGCACACAGCTCAAAAGCCTCTTCTCCACCAGGAATATCATGCAGCTCCAGGGTGATGTTGCTAGAATCTTCTTCTTCCGACTCTGAGCAATGCTGTTGTAATAGGTTGCTCTTTGGAACGAGAGGATACTACAGCTCACAACAGAATCAGGAAAGATCTGAGTGATTTTGGGATATTGCCAGTACTGCCTCAATGGAAAAGCAGCGACTGTTTAACAAGAAAGGAAGAAGGTATGTACATACTCCCTCTGTCCCATAAAGATAAATTTGTTTCCATTTTCATACATACTAAGAAAATGTGATTAATATAGTTGAAAATATAAATTTTACTTATATTTTTTCTAATATACCACTACATTAAATAATAGTTTAAATATGAGTAGTTCATATTTGTTGATAACAAGGCACATTAAATACATGTATTATTAAGAAATCAACTATACACTCAACTCAACAAAGAAATTGGCCTATATGGGACAAACAGAAAAAGGAAGGCAAGCCTATCTTAATGGGACGGAGGGAGTATTATTTTAGCATAGTATCTTTCTTAAATGGAAATTTGTCTGCTAGAATAATTTAGTGCACTGGCAAGGATATGTTTTCAGAAATTTTGGTTTTAGTACATGATAATTAATCTCAAATCATACCTTATGAAGAAGATATATAATATTGTTTACTCGAATGGTGAGGTCACTTGGTACATCCAATATCACTGTCCTGCAAATTTCAAAACAAAGTTAACATCAAGATACATGCAGATTAATGCTATAACATGAATTTCAGTTAAGGCAGTTCATGTACCTAACAGCCTTCTCTGTGTAGAAGGTGTCTGGCCTTGTTCCAAGTTTCATAAACTTCATATTTGATAATTTTGTTTGAGTAAGGTGATTTTTGGTTACTTTTCATAGAACTGAGACGTATCTTTTCCTGTTAATTTCAAAGAGAAATTAATTTGTGATCTACAGTTCATTTATTGCTACTAAGGAAGCTGAATCTGCAAAAAAGAATTATTAACTTAGTGAATAAAATGTGAGAAGAACAATATTCTAGTAAACGTATGTGTTAAAAAGGGAATTAAAGGTGTCGCAGGGATTGCAATATGCAAGCTAAGTAGAAGAATGCTTCTTGCTGAAAGAAGAATTACTGCTCAATGGAAATCATATTTGGAGATTAATATAGTTGGCACAAGGAAAGAAAAAGGCTAACTAAAACAATGTTAAGATGGATCAAGAAATTAAAGAAAATCCAATCACAAGGCTGCTTAATATACATACAACTAACCTCTGTTTGATTGACTTGTAGGGTTTTTATCCTTATATCACTGTAAGTATTGGACATACTGAATAAAGATCCCATCATATTCGCAGGTTCCTACATATAGCTCTACATGACATTCAGATACGGAGGGAATTCTCTCGAAAGAATAGGGAAAACTAAAACTTTTCTGCTGTAATGCAATTTGAGTGATGGCCATAAGACAATTAGGGAATGTATGGTAAGTAGTACTGGACAAGACTCGAAGATATTTAGACAAGATCACTTTTCAGCCTCCTTTTCTTCGTTAATACTGTCCATGGTTGTATAATCCAACCATGCCAAACATGATGTACTGCTACAAGCATGTAAACATATATTCTTGGCAGTTAAAGGCTTAAAGCCACCCATACCCAATGGGATACAAAGTACTTTGGCAGGCACTAACTTTAAAGGAATAAGTTTATAAAGAAAAGGTAAGTTTAACATTCATCACTAAAAAGTTAATTAATAAAGGAAAGAAAAACAATCATGCATATCACTAATGAGGAAAAGGGCATTCTTAAGGATTTTCCTTGTAAACTATAAACACATTCTATGTGCATGTTTTAGATGCTCGACGATTGAACATCTAAGATTTTAATGCAAGAAAGCTTCGTCGTAACCACAACCTTTAACTGCATAGGTACCTGGAATCTTGAACTAGTGACCCTTGCTTTGGGAGAGAGACTGAATGGAATCATAAGGCTATTATATATAGGGTGCAAAATCAATGTTCTATTTCCTATTAGAAATAAAATCTTGAATTCAATTGTTATACTCGAATCCGGAAAAATAAATATACACCCCAAAGTCTCTTCTTCGTACATATATGTTCATTAACGCACTTTAATCAGTGGGATTCAGTTCTCAAATAAAATATATGAAAGAAGAATCAAGATCTACCGCAAAAGCAGCTGATTGCTGTTAACTATTCCACAAAGCTGCAAGTATACATTTTCAACTTCCATTAACTGCTAATGCATATTTGAGGAAATTAAGCCAATGGCCATGACTAATAATCAAAGCTTCCTTCATCACTTGCTGATCACGAATCATCCATGACTGAATTTCATGGAATCGTTGAACTTGCGATTCAAATATATACGCAACTACAGAAGAAAGAAAAAGCATTTATCAATTTCTTGCATGTAGCATTGATGTTATTGAGAAAAACGGATAGACATGCGCAAAAGGAGAGGAATGAGAAAGTAGCAACTTATAGGTCCTATCTTATATTACAGAAGTATACAACCCTATCTTCATTGAGACGTATGGAAAGATGACTAGTGCATATTAAATATGCTCTTAGTCAACATATAAAGTAATGCATCAAAAGAATCAGGTTAAACTACTTGAACATGGGAAAAAGCAAATAATATAGTTGTGGGTGCCTATAGACAAACACAAACACACATACAAACTAGTTTTTTGTGATTTATATGTGATTGGAATCTGTTGACCCCAAAAAATGTGCCAATGATGTGGCCAACAAATCCTAAGGCATCTCACGTCCACGCATGCTTGGTTCCTGCACACTTGGACAAACCGTTAGTTACACGTGGCCTTCTCTGGAGGGGGTAGAGTTGGTCGCGCGCACTCCAACGGTCAAGTCAGTTGGAGAAATAGGTATATGAGTGTATGAGAGTTTTAAACATGAGCCTCCAATATAAAAAGGGGTCGGCTTTGAAAAATAAGCAAAATATATGGTAGCAAAATTATAGCTTTGTGAATCTAAACTTGCATTAACTTGGATGGCACTAAGTGTGAGCTTTTATACCTAGGCAATATTAATGAAAGTCGTTGGATGACAATGCACGTGGCCTCATCCAAATGACTGACATTTCTTGTCATAGACATCAATCAGTCACAGCATTAAATGTTAATACCATTTTCGTATCCATAAGGCCTAGCTTGTAGCCTTGGATTTGACCAATAGGCTGGTGGCGGCGGCGAATTGTCTTGTCAATCACATAATACAAGATTTGTTTAAGATCTCTTCACCACCTCATCCTGGACCGACTCTTCCCATGAGGTCCGCATGTAATGGGGTCGATCCAGCTTCGCTTTGCGGGGAAAAACGGGTCGTCCGCACTTGAGGGTCAGTCCACTTCGCCTCATGTTAGTGTACAAGGCGTGGGACCACCGAACCGTTTGCCACGTAGGATGATTGAGACCACATGGAAGTTCTCGTGTAGAGAGGCGTAACAGAATCCTTTCATACATAGTAGTATGCAAAGCAAGTGGTTGGGATGGGAGTGGGAGTGGGAGTGGGATTGGGGGTGGGTCTTCCAGCTTGCCCTACCATTATTTGAAAAAGTGTTTAGTGGGACCAGATAGAAAGATCCCATACTACACATTTCTCATCATTCATTATAGTTTCTCCCACTTAGTTTTATAGAGTCGTCTTCTTCCTTTTCTAAGGTTTGATGATAGGTTTTGCTTCATGTCGACCATGTATCTTGTCATCTACCATTTGATTCATTTACAGACATGAAATCTTGATTGGACAGGACTTTGTTGGTGAGAAGAAGCATTAGGTCTTCAGGCATACACGGTCATTTCTCTTTCAGTTGCTGCTCCAAGGAAAGAAGTTTCATTGGGGAATGTGGTATCTTCTAGTTAGATCAGTATTTCACACTTTCGTCAACTTTTACTCATCAATAGAAGATTCTTTTCTAAGACTTGGGGGTTTGTGTGCTTAATTTCCTTTCCGTATAAGTGCGATTTTTCTTCTTTAGTCCAATCGTGCAATTTGGTGGGGTATCATGCCCATAAAAGAAAATAATATGCAATGATGGAATAGAAGTTCTAATTGATCTCTTCTTTGTTATCGCTTGGTCAAGAAACAGGAAAATACCCTGATGATGGTCCTTATGATTATCACTTGTAAATTATTTACAGTTTCTGTAAGAGTTTTACTATGGTAGTGTCGTGTCGTGTAGTGTAGTGGGTGCCACCATCTTTCTAATATCGATTGATTTCGTTTGACGGATTAGGGGACAATAGGCCTCACTATCTCATTAAAAGATACCCATGTCTCCTATGATCCTATCTCTTACAGTAGAATATGTTCTGCCTTTCGAAAATGTACCGAATGAAAGTAAATTTTTAAGGATTGGCGAGTTAAGGATAATTTGTCCTTTGTATTCCATTTTTTTTTCTTTTTTTGGTAATTCTGTCATTTTCATTCAAATTGCACACTGGGTTGTAAATAAATTAAGATCAAGTGAGGTTGTAAAAATGACATCCCACCTTCAAAAGTAAGTATGCGTTTGATTTGTTGTTTTCAGTTTACAATTTTACAAAATACTGAAAACGTATTTCATCTGATATTTTTGAAATTTGTTAAACTTATAACGTAAAAAAAAAACGCATTTTTAACGTTTTGAGTATTCTTGGTGAAAAATTTTGAAAACACTCATAAGCATAAAAAATAAGTGCTTGAATAAAATTTTACTTAAATAAAATTATAAAAATCAGAAATTTTGAAAAATAAAAATATAAAATACTAAAAAATAATTTTTTTAAAAAAATAAGGTTAAAAAATAAATTCAAAAAATAAAATTGATTATTTACATAGTCCAAGCAGTTAATGATTATTTACATAGAATTTGTAAAAAAAATATATTTAAATGAACACAAATAAAAATATTTTAAGTCCATTTCAATAATTTTTATTTTTATATCCTATATTTTGAACTTAGTTTATTATTTTACTTTTGCAGAGAAAAAAATATTATAATATTCACCAACTTTAAAATGTATATATTATTTAATAATATATTAACATAAAATTGTTCTATTTTTACTAAATAATCAAATTTTATGGAATAAAATATCATAAAATAATCTTTCAAAATTTCAAACCGAACATGATTTTTAGTTTTTTGTTTTGAGAAATAAATTTTTAAAATGACAAATTAAACATCTTTTTAGCAATTTTAAAATTGGTCCAAAGATTTTGAATTTTCAACCAATTTAATGCTATGATATTAGGCCTCAACATGATGGAAACTGATAATGTAGTTGGATGTAGAACGATTTAGAATCTTGAGAGCCTTTTTAAACGTCAATCTCACGAGGCAATTGGAAAATGAATCTCTTTTTTTTGTAGTGCCTTGTGATCGAGAAAAATGCTCTTCTAAGTTACCATAATTTTGATCCAAAATTCTATAAAAAAGGAATAAAAGTATATCTATATTGTGAACTTTATTCAATGTCAATTTAAATCCTGGATTTTCAAATTTTGCTAGACTCTTCGTTGTGATGCAAACGAGAAAATCTAGAGTCATTACAATATGGATGACAATTCGAACTGTTAAAACTGAAAACCGCGGTTAACCGAACTGAATGAGGCGAAAAAAATTGAACCGATAGTGAAATTGGGTGATTATGGTTTTGATTTTAATGCCCCGATTCGAGGTGGGCCGGGTATGGTATTTAGCAATGGTACCGGCCCCGCCCCGAACCGATTACCCGTTAAAAAAAAATTAATTGGACAATTGAGCTTTCCATTATTCTTTGAGGAAATTACACCCAGGCATGGT